>PVKM010003123.1:0-59767 GCA_004027735.1 Carollia perspicillata
GGGATGGAGTCAATGCATCTTCCCCCCACGCCTGGCTGGGCTGGGATTCAGCCTAAGGGCCGTCACAGCAGACCCCAGCCCCTCTGTTTGATAAATGCCTCTTATTCAAGCCTGGCGCTCCGTGTAGCCCAATTCTCCAGGCAGCCGGTGACTTTTGGAGTCAGTGTGTGACGCAGCCTGGTCCTCAGCTCTCCCGAGCTGTCGCCCACAGACTTCGAGAGTAATCACAGTTTTGTGCGTTTTGCCTCTTCCTCCTTATTCCCCTCTCCGAGCCCAGAGCTCAGCTGGTGTTGCTCCAACCCTGGTCTGTCTGGGAGGGAGGGAGCAGGTGACCCAGCTCTCTCCCAAGGATTTTGGCAGGCCCTCCGCTTTCAAGCAGTCTGTGGTAGATCGAGTGCCCGCTCTGGGCACCGGGTGCCGGGCGCCGGGCCTGGGGCTACAAACTCGCCCGGTCCCTGCCCTGGTCCCCGGGACCTTAGTGTCCTGAAATCTCCTTCTTACCGTCTAGTTTCTGGTTTTGCAGTGTCTGCTACAGCTTTGTGGATTCTTATTTTCAAATACGCTGCAATACTGTTGTCTGTCTGCTCTGTTTCTCCATGGATTAGCCAGTTTTTCCTCCTGTGTGTAGGGGGAAGTGAAATCCACTCCCTCCTACTCCGTCGCCATCACTACTCCCCTGTAAACTCTTTCATATGTTGTATTATTTAACCCAAGATAGATGCTGTTAACATTTTCATTTCATAGTTGAGGAAACTGAGAACTAGAGAGTTTAACTTGCCCAAAATCGTACAAGTAGTAAGTGAACATCAGAGCTTACGCACAAGTTTATCTGAATTTAGGTCAGTCTGACTACAAAGTTTTCCGAAGTTTTATTTGATACAAGTTAACGCGACTGAGTCAAGACTCAGGTCTTCTTTAGAGCAGTACTTCGTCAGTTCACTTACCAGAGACACCTGCTGATTGAATGAAGGATTGTGCATCTGAATCTGGGTGCCATGATTAGACAGACGAGAAAATTTTGGAAAGGGTACAGAAGAAAAATGTTTTTAAATAATTAAAATACATCAAAATAAGTTTGCTCAAACCTGATGAAATAATTTGACAAATGTGTTGAACATCTATTGTATATCAGGCAATGAAAAATGAGCTTGGCATTGTAAGAATGCCAGATGAGTAAGGCTGAATTCTTGCCTGCAAGGTACATTCATTATAATGGAAAGAGATAGATGCTGAACAACCAATTATAAAACATATAGCAATTAATCAAGAAACAATGGAAGTCAAGAAAGAACAATTTGGTGGTGAAAGAATGGTGGAGAAAGGGACAGCAGAAGGCTTCATGTAGGAGATGACATTTGCAATGGTCTTTGAGGGGACAAATATGGAAGTATGAGAAGCCTTGCATAGTCTCCTTTTTTCTTTACACCTATTGTTTTATAAAGGTTGGTATAAAGTAGCGAACTATCATGGTAATATATTGACAGATAATAGTATTTTCAAAGATTAGGTTCTTTGCCCTGGCTGGTGTGTCTCAGTTGGTTGGGGCATTATCCCATAGAATAAAAAGTTGTGGGTTTGATTCCCAGTCAGAGCACATACCTAGGTTGTGAGTTTGGGTGTGTGTGAGAAGCAACCAATTGATGCTTCTTTCTCACATCATTGTTTCTCTTCCTCTCTCTCCCCACCTTCCTTTCTCTCTAAAATCAATAAGTGTGTCCTTGGGTGAGGATTTTTTTAAAAAAAGATTAGTTTCTTTGACTAAAAATGTAGAATTACCTACTTTTATTAATCATAAGAATATATTGACATTTTCTTGGTTTGCACTTACACATATTTCTATGGAAGGAATAAGAAAATAGAATCCTGCCCTGGCTGGTGTAGCTCAGCTGATTGAGAGTGGACTGCAAACCAAGGGGTTGCAGGTTCAGTTCCCAGCCAGGGCACATGCTTGGGTTGTCCGCCAGGTCCCCAGTGGGGGCCATGTGAGAGGCAACCACACATTGATGTTTCTCTCCCACTCTTTCTCCCTCCCTTCCCCTCTCTAAAAAATAAATACATCTTTTAAAAAAATAGAATTGTCTGTTGTGTGCATTGTAGGTTGGGGACCTACAGTTGTCTGACAATCCAACAGGGGCTTTCAAATTCCTCAAGTGGCCCAATTGCATGCCAATATCAGTTCTTGTCTGTATTGTGTGCTATTACATAGTACTAAGATGCTGTGTGGTGGGGTCATTTATCTATCTACACTTTGGTTGGAGCTTATACTCTGTAGTTTAGAATTATTGATTTTCTTTACATGCAATACCAGGCTTTCTGATATTTTTTGAGACAGTCCTAATTTAAAACATTGTGTTCTGTCCCTGTAAGTATGACTGGTAGTCTATATATTTTGATTTTATTTCAGGTTACTAATTAGGGTTCCCACAGCTTAATCATCTTTAAAGACATCTGAATATAGACTTTATCTACTTGAACTGAGAATGTACATATTCGTTTTTGCACTGTAAAGTGGAAACCTAACTAAGATCTCTGCTTTTGCAAACAGGAGGGCAGGGTTTCAGGTTCTCTACCTATCTTTTAAAACACCTAACAATGTCCCTGCCTTACAAGTGTGGTGCTCAGAGTTGTTTACTAAACTGAATTGAATTCTCAGCTCTGACTCCAGTTACCTTTTGGAAAAAAAAAAACATTGCTTTAAAAAAATTTTGACTTCCAACCAAGATGTAGGCATAGGTAGATAGATACACTTTGCCTCCTCACACAACTAAAAGAAGGACAAGAACAAATAAAAACAACAACAACAACAACAGAACTGCCAGAAAATTGAACTGTATGGAAGTCTGATAACCAGGGAGTTAAGGAAGGAACATGCATCCACACTGGTAGGAGGGACAGAGACAGGCAGCCAGAGAAGAGAGAACATGCAGCAAGGCAGTGGCTGGTGGACCACAAAATCCCATATTTGCATGTGGATAGGATAAACTGGAAGGAACAACTGGGGAGCAAGACAGAGTGCTCAATCCAGGGTTCCATCCTGGGGAAATAAAGCCTCAAAACCTGTGGGGGTTGCAGCAGTGGGAGAAACTCCCAGCCTCACAGGAGAGTTTGTTGGAGAGGCCCACAGGATCCTAAAATGTACACAAACCCACTCACCCAGGAATCAGCAACAGAAAGGCCTGATTTGCTTGGGAGTGGTGAAGGAAGTGACTCAACGTGGGGTGAGAGCCAAGCAAGCAGCATTGTTACCTCTTGGACCCCTCTCCCACAAACAGCACCACAATCCATCAATGTGGGCAGCCCTGCCATGGAGAATACCCAAGGCTCTGTCCCTTACTACTAACAGGTGCGCCAAGACAAAAAATATGGCCCAAATGAAAGAACAGATCAAAGCTCCACAAATAGAACTAGATGATGAGGAGATACCCAACCTATCAGTTGCAGAGTTCAAAACACTGGTAATCAGGATGCTCACAGATAATGGTTTAGTATGGTTACAAAAAAAAAAGGAAAAAGTGAAGGCTATGAAAAGTGAAATAAAGAAGCATATACAGGGAACCAACAGTGAAAGGAGGGAAACTGAGACTGAAATCAATGATTTAGAGAAGAAGGAAGAAATAAACTTTCAAGCAGAACACAATGAAGAAACAAGAATTTAAAAAATGAGGAGGGGCTTAGGAACCTACGGGACTTGAAATGTTCCAACATCCAAATCGTAGGGGTGCCAGAAGGAGAAGAGGAAGGGCAAGAAATTGAAAACATTTGAAAAAATAATGAAGAACTTCCCCAATCTGACAAAGGAAGTAGACTTCCAGGAAGTCCAGGAAGCTCAGAGAGTCCCAAAGAAGTTGGACCCAAGGAAGTACAAACCAAGGCACACATAATTACATTTGCCAAGATTAAAGATAAGGAGAGAATACTAAAAGAAGCAAGAGGAAAGGAAAGTTACCTACAAGGGAGTGCCCATAAGACTATCAGCTGATTTCTCAAAAGAAACCTTGTAGGCAAGAAGGGGCTGGAAAGAAGTATGGGAAGTCATGAAAGGCAAGGACCTACATCCAAGGTTACTTTATCCAGCAAAGCTATCATTTAGAATGGAAGGGCAGATAAATTGCTTCCCAGATAAGGTCAATTTAAAGGAGTGCATCATCACCAAGCCCTTATTATATGAAATGTTAAAGGGACTTACCTAAGAAAAAGAAAATGATAAAAAATATGATCAGTAAAATGACAACAAACTCACAGCTATTAATAATCAAACCTAAAAAAAAAACACAAAAACCTAAGCAAACAACTAGAACAGGAACAGAATCACAGAAATAGAGTTCACATGGACGGATACCAGCAGGGTAGGGGATGGAGAGAATGGGGGAGAAGGTACAAGGAATAAGAAATATAAATGGTTGGTTCAAAATAAACAGGAGGAGGTTAAGAAAAATATATAAAATGGAGAAGCCAAAGAACTTATATATATGACCCATGAGCATAAACTAAGGGGTGGGGGGAATGCTGATGGGAGGTGGGCTGCGGGGTGAAGGGGAATAAAGAGAAAAAATGGGACAAGCGTAATAGCATAATCAATAGAATATTTTTTTTAAAAACATCTTAAGTGATCTTAAGATGGAACCACATAATATAAACAGTAATTTTGCTATTATTAATAAGCATCATTAAAATAGCATGAACTGATAGAATTACTTTCTTTGCATGTGTTTGCTGGTATAGTGAGCAGACTTCATAGACTAACTGATCTTTTCCATTTCTAATATCTATGATTCTTTGAATTTTTATGTAGGCAAGTACAAGCTAATGTATACTGGAAGGAACAATTGAAACAGCTCATACTCACTGATGGGTTCTGAATTACTTTACTTGTAAATGCTCAGGAAAAAGATCTCGAATTCATTGTGGATTGCTCAATGGAGACATCTGCTCATTGCACATGTCAGAAGAATGAATGAGATATAATGGGTTGTATTAACTTTGAGAATGGGATAAAGAATAATGCAGGGAATAATATAGTGCACATAATTTGGCACTAACTATTTCTGTAATTACAATAAGACATTTTAATGATATACATTGATGTTATGACTTCACCTTAAAGTTAGAATTTAGTGTGAGGTCCTTTCAGTTCAAAGAAAACAGTAGAAATACAAAAGATCCAGAGAAAAACAACAGACAGTCTCCAAGACATACAAGGGATTTGCTAATAATGAGAATGAAAATACAAGGACATTTTAATTTGGATAAAGGAGTGGGGAGATTGCATTCTATGAATTTATTTAAAATTAATGAAAGTTTCAGAAAAGTGTTAGAGCTAGCTTCTGATTATCCTTGGTAATGGAGGTCAGAGATAGGCAAGATAATTGAAATCCTTGATAATCTCCAACCCTCATTTTAGCTATTAGTTGTAGCATCTTGTCTTATGAAATTTTAACAGATGAACAAATGCAAGGCACTGCAGCCCAGGGTTTGTGAACTAAATGACCCATGAGAAAGACAGTCTGGAGTGTTGGGAAGCACAGAGAATTTGGAATAAGGTGACCAGAGCTCTAGACCCTGTTCTATAATTATCATGTGTACAATTCTGAGTGATATACTTAGCTTCTTTGAGACCCAGTTCATCTATAAATTAGAGGTTATACTAATATTTATTTTATGGGATTGTTGGGAGAACTGAATGAGCTCATTGGGAGTAATTGGTCAGTGTAAAGTATGATGTCCAGAGCTGGTTGTTAAGAGCCTGCTTCCTATTTGGCTTGCCCGCCTCAGGAGTAGACATGGCTACCAGGATCTGGGGGCTTGCTTAAACCATGTCTTCCCTTCTCTTGAATCTTCTACTGCCTATGTTCATAGCAGGAGATTTTTAGAAGAGGTATGCAACATTTCCTTCATCTCCAGACTTACCCTCAGCAAGCCTATTATTCCCTTGCTCCCAGGAAGATTTAATATAATTTTGCATATGTTTTTATTAATGCACAATTCTTTAACGGTCATCTCTTGTAATTTTCACAGTAGTCCTTTAAGGTGCATACTGCAGTTATCCTCGTCTTCCAAATTCAGACACTGAGATACAGACAGTTCACTTAAGGACACACAGTAATGACAGAATGCTGTCTTGATTTATGAAGTCTAGAAAACTGACTTATGTGACTATACTTTCCCCTTCTTCAGGGAATGACTGGCTTTTGCTTATTTCCCCAGGAACTCCTATTCTCTCTGGCATACAATTCACCATGGTGCCTGTCCTAAGCCTTCTCTTCCCCTGGAAGGAGTCATTTTGTCTGCTTTAACACCCTGTATCATAGCTGTTAAAACATTATTATGCTAACAACTGTAGAAACCCTTATACTCTATTCAATTAATAGTTGGTGATTTTGCTGAACAAGTTAGTTAAAGCAGGAATCATACAAAATGATGGAATCATTCCTTAATCCTTCATTTCAACTTAAAACATCCCTCAAGTTTTTTTGTATAGGGCCAAGGCCTCGTTATTTGAGTGTCAGCCTCCATTAGAGCTCTGCGTCCTATTTGTTGCATGAGCCACACCTCTGAGGCTTTCACAGAGATTTTGTCTTAGTTTCTTTAAAGTAAAACAAGATCTTAAAAACATTCTGTGAGGCAGATTTTTATAGGTTTAACAATGTTTTATAGTTGGCTCTCCCATGTCTCAGTTGATAACACATTTTTTACTAACTCACCTTCAATGTGCCTTTTCCAAATATTCAACTTAGATCTTATAGATGCAGCTTATCTCTTTTGTACTCACATTTCATGACTGTACATTTAATTAAATTGTGTAATTACAGTGATAGGAAGAACTAGCACAAATAGGTTTGTGAACACACTGACTTTTGATGAGCAAATAACTCTACTGGTGAGAGTAGCAGAGGGCAGGCATTCTAGAATAGCTTACTACTAGCTGTGATCACTCAGCATGTCATGGGCCTTATGTCTTCACATTAACTGAAGGAATGGAGAGTACCAATTAATCAGTAAGTGTTGGTCACTTAAGAGGTCCCCTGCTCAGTATAGCTTCTGTTCCATGTCTGCCCTAGAAGATAAATGCCTTAAAGGTCTAGCTTTTATTACTCTAGTTAGTCCCAGAACCTAGCACAGTGATCTATATGTAGTGGGCCCTCAATAAACATTGACTAACTAGCTAACTGACTATATCAACAAAAACAAAATTCAGGTTCACTACTGGTGGGGGGGCATGGGGGGTTCTTAGCAACAATCCTCTGTCTAGAAGAGTTGGATTAGGAAGAATGAAAAAGAACTAGCAAATGAATTTCTAATATTGCTGTAATGTAAGGTATATATATTTTTAGTTAAATGTAAAGCAACCATAAAGGAGTGCATTTTGTGTTATATGTAATTAACCTGAGTAATTCAGTAACACAAAATAATAGTGAGACAATATGCTTGATACAATTTTATAAAAGATTATATATGTTCTTACATGGGGAAAAATCCACAATTACAACCACAATATCTGACTATAAAAAGTCTTTGTAATGATTATGTTTAAGGCCAACCAGGTCAAGAAAAAGTTTCCCTTACTGGTAATGTCCTTGCAGCATTGAGTTTATTATATGCTTCTTGTGACAAAGTAAAGCATCTTCAATTCAGCACCTGAAGAAGAAAGAGGTCAGATCTGAAAGATATTAAATTTCACAACGATGTTCTGTGGTGGATGACTGGTTTGGGAGATGAGGGTAAAGTCTTGGTGATGGCAGGAATATCCTCTTTCCTAAAATAAAGCAAGCAAAAACATTTAGCTTTGTGCTCAGTAAATGTTTGAATTAAATATACTGAGTGAGCAGAGATGGAAAATTACACAAAGTTTACGTGACCATAGGAAATAGTCATGGAAATGGTTATATATATATATATATAGAGAGAGAGAGAGAGAGAGGGAAGAATAGAGCTAACCATAGGATCTGGTGTGGACATTCTTATTAATTTTTAATATTGAGAGTCTGTAGGTCACTTCTGATGAATCATTCTTGAGGACTTCCCTGTTCCTCAATAGGTTATGAAGTCATTGTCTAGAAAAGGGAGAATGAAATTAACATTATATTGAGTACTCATTGTGTGTAGTTATTATGCTAAGTGTTTAATATATGTCAGTGTATTACTTTGAATATAAGTTACAATTGATTTTTGTAAGGCCCACATTACTTTATGTACCATTATGAAAGAAATAAACCACTCCCAATTAAACTATGGCATACTATCAATGTTAAAATTCACCTAGATTTCTAAGCTATTAAAGTGGGAAAAATAAGCATCTCAGAATCAATGAAGTATGCTATCTCATTTAATCCTTTCAACAATCCTTAAACTAATACAGTGTTAATATTAACAGATGAGTAAAGTGAGACTCAGAGAAATCAAGCCATTTGCCTCAAATCTTCGAGCAGGTCAAGTGCCAAAGCTAGAGTTTGACCCAAATTAGTCTGTCTCCAAATTCACTGACCTTTTCATAATATTATGATGCTGATTAAAATCAGTGCTTGCCCAGGACACAGACATTTAAAAATAATAATAATAATAATTGTATTCTACTAAAAGTATTTACCTTTGGACTTATCTCCCAAAGACCTTTCCATGGTTGTGGGGTGGGGTTGGAGGGGGTGTGTCTGTAAATTACACCAGAGTAAATGATAGCTATGGATTACTTAGGACAGAAGGAGAACTTGAGTTTCTCTGGTGCTTGAACCCTTGATGATAATTCTTGCCCAAAGAGCCATGTGACCTCTGAGAAGTACTAGTATAATAGGGCCACTTGGGCAGCTCTGGGCACCTGTTGTGAGCTTTGCTCACTGGTCCTAGTTCTCTCTGTGGAGATATATAAAGCTGGTCTCACTGTCTTAACACTACCTGGCCCTTCCCATATTTGTAAACAACTATTAAGGGTCCCTCTAAGATTTCTTTCCTCCAAGTTGAACATTCTGATTTTCTTATAGGATATGGTATAGAAACACCTCTCTCTGCCTGCTGTACTGAATACACTTTGTTTGTATTCCTTTTAAAGAGAGACATTCAGAACTGATCATTTCACTGTATATAAAATAAACAACTACTACTTCTCTTGCTTTAGGCCCTATACTTCTCTTGGTACAACCTGTGAGTACAACTTATTTTTCCAGCACCTCATCATAGAAGTGTAAACTCCTTCTTCCCACTCTCCTTCTCCTTTACTCTTCTCTCTTTCTTCTTTTTTTATTTTAATTTTTTAAAGATTATTTATTTATTTATTTTTAGACAGAGGGAAAGGGAGAGAGAGAGGGAGAGAAATATCAATGTGTGGTTGCCTCTCGCATGCCCCCAACTGGGGACCTGGCCTGAACCCAGGCATGTGCCCTGACTGGGAATTCATCCAGAGACCCTTTGGTCCACAGGCCGGCACTCAATCCACTTAGGCATAGAGGCCAGGGCTCTTTCTTATTTTTGAAAAACATGTGATGTTTTGTAGGTAACATGGGATTTAAGATTCATTTTGTTAGAATTAACACTTTGAGGATTTTTTACTTTGGTTTTTTCCTCCATTTGATGATCCTCTCTTCCAATTTTGTAACATCCACAAGTGAGATTTTTAAAAAATATTTTCTATAGCTTTAATTACATCATTGCTATGCAAACTAATCAGGACAGGGCCAAAGACAGAGCCCTTTGGGAGATCAGAATAAATCTTTTCTTTTTTATTTGTTTATTCATTCATTTATTTAATATCCTCACCCAAAGACTTTTTAAAAAAATTTATTTCTTTATTTTTAGAGAGAGATGAAGGAAGGGAGAAAAAGAAGGAGAGTAACATTGATCAGTTGCTTTTTGTACACGCCCCAACCTGGGGCCAAACCTGCAGCTGAGACATGTGCCCTGACCTAGCAATGAACCCCCTAGTTTTCACTTTGCAGGACAATGTCCAACCAACTGAGCCACAGTGGTCAGGGCCCAAGGACATTTTTTCATTGATTTTCAGAGAGAGAGAAAGGGAGAGAGAGAAACGTTGACGCAAGAAGGAAGCATTGATTGGTTGCCTCCCATACATGCCTGGGGTGGGAATCATATGTGTCTGGACTGGGGATTGAACCCAAAACCTAGGCATGTGCCCTGACTGGGTATGTTACCTGACTCAGGTAACACTTGAGTATTAACCCTTTGGTTAAGGGATAACACTCCAACCAACTGAGCCACACTGGCCAGAGCATAGTTGTTTGGTTACTAATTCACCAAATTCTTGTTATGCCCCTGTATTTCTCTATCTTGTTTGTAAGAATGTCAGAGCTTTACATGATGTCCCATTTAACTTGGGCAAAACCTTCACATACTAGATAATATTATTCCCATTTCACAGTTAGGCAAACTGGGCCCCAGGCAGGTGAAGTAGCTTGCCCAGGATTACCTGTTGGTTAGAAGCAGAACCAAGGTTTGTACCACAGTTTTCATGTTCCTTCTCCTTTACCATGGCTGCACCTCTTGTGACTTACTTCAATGAAATCCAAAGATGGTATTTTTACTCCATTTTCCAGACCTATAGGAGAGCACTGCTGACTTCAAAGAGCCAAGTCATAATAGAAGTGCACTCTCTTCCTTTTCTCCCAGAGAACCATAAGCAAGAAAATGGATACCGTATTCCTCACTAAGAATAGGGCTCACACCCCCAACTTCTCATTCACCTCTCTTAGAAACAGACAAAAAGAGTGTTTAAAAAAGAAGAGTCTTTCTTGGATCCTCTTGGCAGTGGAACAGTAATTGGTCTGAAGGCCAGGATCTAAGTCCAGAGAAAAGAGAGATTTTTAGAAGCCAGTTAAAGCTAGTTACCTAAACTCTTGGTAATAAATTTATTTTCTCTCTCTGTCTCTCTCTGTTTCTCTCTCATGTACACTAGGAAACATAGTTACAAAAGCCTTGCTTTCAATCCTTTCTTCAGGTCATTCTACGAGGACTTCGTATTTTAGAATAAATTATTATTGTAAAGTGAAAAAAGAAAGGAGAAGAACAACACAAATGATACAGGGAACTACCCCTGCTACTTAGACCACAACTGGTATGCAGCTTGTTGGTAGGTAACGAGGCATGCTGGCATGGGATGGATTCATGAGTTGGTGCAGACCAGGGTAAGGTAAGTCACACACTGAGGAAGTATCCATGGTCATGTTTCTCGCCAAGGGACTGATCTTCAGAGGATCCCTTACTCTTCCAGGAGGAGTCTTTTTAACTATTAAGATGTAATACAAACAAGGTGCATTATTTCATGGGCACTTCATGATTTTCACACAAAATTAACAGAAGGTGGTTTACGACTAAACAATGTACTGGCAGTATGGATAATTTACATAACAACAGGAACGTCTAGTAAAGAGAGTCAAAGTCAGTTCATGAAGCAAAGGATGGTGAGTGAGAAAAGGTTGCCTTGCTTACCAAGCAAATGTTATACCCATTTTCTGCATAAATAGAAGACTGTGCTGCATGAGGAAGTTCATTCAGTACCTTTCTTCCAAAGCAAAGTCACTTAAGATAAATGAACTCACTAACACAATTGATTGAGATAAACCCCAACACACTAATACAGTCTTTCTGGACTGCTGATATAGTATAGTGAAGAATTAGGGAATTAGCTGGAGTTTTTTTCTCTTTTTCTGAAAAGTAACTGCTCAACTCAAAATTAATTGCTAAGGGAAATGGTTCTACATTATTTCCCATAAACCTATCTTGGGGATTGAAGGACTGTGGGTAGTGGGAAGCCACAGACTTGGAATCTATGTCCTAAGGCACTGTTAACACAGTACATGATTTTCAGCAACTCTCGAGTGACTTTTTCTGACATCCATTCCATGTAAAATAGTGGAAACCTATTTCCATGCTTCTTTGTGTTTCCTGGGAGCCCTTAAATGCCATGGTGAAGATTAAAGGGCTAAACCCCTTTAATCCCTCTTATGATAATTTATAATTTTCAAAAATCATCTTATTGAGCAACACTACCTAAAGGTGAGTTTTAGGTATTCATTTATTCATTCAACAAATATTTATTAATCACCTTCTGCATGCTGCGTTCTCTGCTAGGGACTAGTAAGAATAAAAAATGAATAAGATTCAGTCATCACCTTCAAGGAGCGAATAATTTAGCGTAGAGTAAGACATTTGTGTTGCGACCCTTTATGGCTGGGCAGGTCCATGGTAATTGCGCAGATGGAATATTCACAGAGCTATTAGGATGTCTGGCACACCTTTATTCATGGGTGGGTGAGCCACATATGCTGCAAGCTGCATGTCTCCCTATATGTCACACATCAAGCCCCTTGCTCCCCAGCATGACACCCAATGTGGCACCTGTTGCCTTGTGTATCTCTCTGCATGTCTCTCTAGTGAGAAGTCCCTATTGTTTAAGTACTAGGGGGAACAAAGCCAGAAAAATGACAGAACATTACATAACATAACATAATTCTGCACACGCAACCCCACTTCATGTTATGAGAACAGTTTATTGGACCTGGTCTCAAGGCTATGAAAATAATACTTATCAGGCCCCTCCAAGGCTATGGGAACACTGCTTTCCTTATTTACCCAGACACCTGGGTGAGGAAGCCAGACTGCCTCCACTTACCCTACAATCCACCCGTTCTGGGTTCCTCACCTTACAATTTAAATGAGGATGTCTTCTGTAAGGTTCCTTTGGCAAGGAGGGCAGAGCTTGGTACCCATAACCCACAACAGCAGTATAGGCTACAGCAACAAGCAAGCAAAACACAAGTGCTGCCACAACAGCAGTACAAGCTTCAACAGCACAGAGCTAAAACACAGGCAATCAGGCCACCCCCTAGGTACAGCAGCCAGTCCAATTTCCAGGCAGGTAAGGCCACCCATGTGAGCCACACACCCAGAGGGCTCCAGTAGGAACTGCAGCCCGTGCATCATCCCATACTTCCCATAAATGCTCTAAAATCTGAGTCTGACACAGACCTGTTGGAGTCCAGCCCTCCTGAGCTTGTCCTTTGGGGTTCTCAATACAAAGGGGAGATGGTCCAGCCAGCTCCACAGCCTCATCTGAGCCACCCCAAGCCATCCGATATGGATGGAGGTTGTATCTCCATATTGTTCTACCAAGGCCCCTGTAAAATGCACCCCCCGATCATTTTCAATGATTAAGGATCACCCATAAGCATCACATAACTGCTCCAGTGCAGCAATCACTGCTTCCTGATCTGGGTACCATGTGGGATAAGAACCTAAAATCCTGTGGCCATGTACACACCTGTAATAACATATTTATATCCCTCTGAACTAGGTAGGGACTTGATTACATCCACCTGCCACCAGGTCAGCAGTACTCGACCCTGCACTACCTGTCCAGAGGTTCCCACAGGCTTTCAGGGGTACTCTCATAAGCAGATAACACAGGTCTCACAAGCTTCTTGTGCCTCTGCCAATGTAACAGGTAACCTCCAGGTTTTGATGGTAGACCACATGGTTTTTGCATAGTACATAAGTGGTGATGGTATATCCACTGGGCTACTTCCCTTCCTGAGGGACTGGCAGGTACTGTTTCTAGCCACTGCACCTTAGCTAGAGTATCAGCCTTGCTTCACCATTCCCAGGGGAAGCAAGAGGTGCAAGTCCAGTAACAAGATATACAGTGATTTGGTGGCCTAACTCTTGTAAGTCTTGCCACAAAGCCTGTCCCCACAATGGTCTATACATAACCACCCATTTATTTGTATGTCATGTAGAGATCCATAATGTTAGCCCCAAGTACACCACCCCACTATCTGTGCAAATAGTTAGAGGTGGGATTTCATTGACTGCTGCTACAAGCCATATGACTCAGAGTTCAGCCCACTGGATGCTCTGCCCCATGCCAGTGTCAAACCAGATTGTTTCTGTCTCTGGTTGAATTGCTACAGTGGTCCACACAGCAGGATGGCTCAAGCTGGACCCATCAGTGTGCCATGCATCTGAGGGAATAGGTTCCTGCCCTTCATGGAGGGAGCTAGCTTCCATCTCTTTTGTAGGGACAGGAGCAATCGATTTCTCATCTACATAAATAACTGGACCTAACACTTCCTGTAGCTCAGCCCACAAAGTACTAGTGGACAGAGTACTCCTTCGTTGCAGATAAGCCCACCACTTAGCTAATGTGGGTGTCTGAGCTGTCCCATTATGAGGGTTGGCCATCTAGTCCAGAACCCACCCTGCAATGGGATACACAATCCTAACTGTCATGGGGGCAGTTTCTGTTATGGCCTCTGTGGCCAACAGCAGCATATACTGCAGCCAACTGCTTTTCAATCAGGGAGTACTATACCTCTGTTCCCTTCCACAGTTGGGACCAGAAACCCAAGGGTTGATATAGCCCTTCCGATCGCTGCTACAGACCCCACCCAAAACTTTCCTGTGTCATATGCACATCTAGCTCACAGGGTCTAGCAGGATATTTCCTCCCTCTTCTTGGGAGGTTGGCACAACCAAATGGCCCTTTAGACACACCGAATGGGCCTTTTTGGGTCATACCCCTGGATTTGGACAGATAATTTAAACAGCACCAGAGCACATCTCTCAGGTAGGCACCAGTTGTTGGTGTTGCCACTACATCCCGTTGGGTTGCCGGGCAGCTGTTTCTGCAACTCTGGCGACTGCTATCTCTGTGGCTCCAGGTGCCACTGTCATCTTCTGGAGCCTCTGACAGGCTTCAAGCTTGCCTGCTACTGCTGCCCCCACGGCTCTCTGGCCCACTCCCTATCAGTGAGCTTTCCAGGTGCCAGTGCCTGCTTCTCCATCTAGTGCCAGCTCCAGCCTGCTTTCTTGCAGCCTCCAGGGTCATGCCACCAGCCCTAACAGCTCCCATGGCCACCCTGCCTCCTGGAACACTGCTACAAAGCTGGGCTCTGAACACTTGGCCTTGACCCACAGGCACAGTAGCACATGCTGCTTGCCCATAGGGGTACCCACCTCTTCTGATCAGTGTGCTGGGAACAGCTTTCTGGGTGCTGTTGTTGACACTGCCAGAGCGCCCTGCCCATGTCAGCTCTCTGGCTGGTCACTCTCAGCAACTGTGTTCCACATCTGTGTCGGGCAGGGAGGGAAGAGGATTCCCAGACCCAAACTTCCTCCAGGAGCCATAGGCTGCTGCCTTCAGGGAACTCTGTCCTTACCCCCAACCCTTTTCCCCTGAATTGCTTACTGTGAGTGGGGCAGAGGAATGCAGCAGCTCAGCCACTCAGAGGCTTTTTAGCAGGGCATAGACTCAAGCCTTCAAAGCTTTTTTTCCCTTTGCCTCAGTGTTTGCATAACTTTGCTGCAGTTGGGAAGTGCAATCTTCTTCAGCTTTCAGGGCTTCTGCTCACTGTTGGTGCTCTCTGAACTTCACCACCTCATGAAGCTAGTCTCTGTCTCAGCTCACAGGTCTGAAAGAAACACCCAGCCCGTGGTCCCCACATCTGCCTGGGGAACTTGGCTTTTCTAGGGTCTTCCCTACCACTCATAGGGCTTTTGCCACTGTGTCCATGCACTACTGACATAGGGCCAGTCATGGGGTGGGAGGCCAAGCTTCTAGGAGCCCAGCCACTGAATACTGCCTGCTGGTGATCAGCCACTCCAAACCCCCCTCCCAGGGTGCCAGTTCCATAGTGTTCTGCAACAAATCTTGCCTATTATGCCGATTGTGTTGCGACCCTTCATGGCTGGGCAGGTCCATGGTAATTGCGCAGATGGAATAATATTCACAGAGCCATTGGGATGTCTGGAACACCTTTATTCATGGGTGAGTGATCCACACATGCTGCAAGCTGTGTGTCTCCCTGTCGTGGCCTTTGCTCCCCAGTGTGGCACCCATCGTGGCACCTGGCCCCTTGTGCATCTGCATGTCTCTCTAGTGAGAAGCCCCTACTTATTTAAGCACTAGAGGAGAACAAAGCCAGAAAAATGACAGAACATTACATAGCATAACACAATTCTGCACATGCAAGCCCACTTTATGTTATGGGAACAGTTTATTAGACCCAGTCTCAAAGCTATGGGACCACTGCTTTCCTTATTTATCCAGACACCTGGGTGAGGAAGCCAGACTGTCTCCATTTACTTTACAACATTATACACAGATAACTGGAATACAAAGAAATATAACAAATGTTTCAAGCAGGTTCAGACAAAAACCCATGGGAGGTTCATATCTAATCAGAAAGAGCATAGAAATCATCATGGAGATGGTATCATTCAACTCTGGGGATTGAAAAGTATAGGATCTCAACAGATGTAATTGGTGAAAGCATTGATTCAGGCCCAGGAAATAACATAAATAAACACAACGCATGTTCTGAGAAGAGCAAGGAGACTATTTGGCCAAAGCATAAAATGAATGTAGGTAAGAATGAAGAGAATAGGACCTTAAATCCTGGGTTAGAGAGTTATAATTTAATTTCTTGTGCAGTGAGCAGCCATTGAAAGTTTTTGAGTAGAAAAGTGACATAAGCAGAAGTTTGCTTTTGGAAGATTTATTTGGTAGTGGTATGTGGGTTGGAAGCGTCAGGCAAGTAAGAGAGCTGTGGAAGGACTTCCTGTGGGAAGTGCAGAGGACTTGTATTAGGGTGATGGTAGTGGAAATGCAGAGGAAGGAATGAACTTCAGAAACAGTAGATAGAGGCAGAGGATAGTATTTGGCAACAGATTAAATGGGGATGGGGAGAGACTCATATGACAGATAACTGGCAAAATGATGATGCTCTAAAGAGACTGGGTATGTGCACTTGTGTTCTTAACGCTTCTGTGTTTGGGCAAGGGGATGCAGGATTACTAATAATCTTTTTAAAAGAAATCAGATTTCATTGTTTCCTTGCTTAATATCTAAATGCCATTCCACTGCATTTAGAATAAAATCCAAACTCCTTACCATGGCCTAGCACACACTCTACATGATCTGGCCCCTGCTCCACTCTAACCTCAACTCTTAGCACTCTCTAGTGCTTCAGTTTTAGCCACAATGGCCTTCTTTCAGTTCCTCAAATGTACCAACTTCATTTCTACCTCAGGACCTTTGCATTTGCTGTACCCTCAGCCCTAACATAACTGACCCTTTCTTGTTAATCAGGTTGCAGCTTACATGTCATCCCCTCAGAGAGGCCCTTCCTACCTATCAATTACCATACCTTTAGCCCCAAACCATTCTTTATCATCTTACTTTTTATTCTGTATGACATTTACCATAATCTGAAATTCTTGTGTACTTGTTTACTTTGTGTCTGTTTCCCTCTACCAAAAGTAAGCTTTAAGAGTGTCTTATTTCCTGGCCAGGTAGCTCAGTTGGTTAGTGTCCTCTCAAAATGCCAAGGCTGGGGGTTCTATGTGCCTTGATAGAAGAATCAACCAATGAATGTATAAATAAGTCAAACAACATATTAATTTTTCTCTATATATATCTCTCTGTTCCTTTTTCTCTATAAAATTAATCAATCAATAAATTTTAGCTTTGGCTGTTGTGGCTCAATGGATTGAGCACCAGCCTGTGGACTGAAAGGTTGCCTATTCAATTCCCAGATAGGGCACATACCTGGGTTGCAGGCCAGATTGCCCAGTTGGGGACATGCAAGAGGCAACTAATTGGTGTATCTCTTGAACATTGATCTTTCTCTCCTCTCTTTCTTCTTCCCCTCTGCTCTCTCTAAAAAGTAAATAAATAGAATCCTTTAAAAAAATAAAAGAAAGATTGTGACTTGTTCATTGCTGTACCTTGATTATTAGGTCAAAGCCAAGCAGATAACCAAGTGCTTTGTAAATAGTTGTTGAATGATGAATGAATGAATGAACAAACAAATGAACAAGTGAATGGGTTCTCTTTGGGGAATGTTAGCTTTTTATGAAGGTATCACATTCACATAGAGATAGGCAACAAGAACTTTGATAGGTGTGATTAGATTCGAGAGGGCCAGGTTTGACATTCATCTTATGTGAGATGAAAAGGCATGACAAGCAAGGCATCACTTCACTGCTTTTGCCTCAATCATTGATCTGAAACCTATAGGCTACAACTTAACTGATGTGTCCAAGTGTCTTTTGTCCTCCAGAGATTGTCTACTTGGTAGACTTTAGCAAAAATGCTACCTGGTCTGAAGTGGTTTTTGAATTCCTATTTTAGAATTGCCCACAGAGTTTGCATCACCTTTGTAAAATAGAAAATATTAATAACTATAATGCACTAAGCACTTGCTTGGAATACTACTCAGCCACAAAAAGAAGAAAATCTTAACAGCACAAATGGACCTGAAAAACATAATGCTAAGTGAAATAAGCCAGTTAGAGAAAGACAAGTACCATATGATTTCACTTATATGTAGAATCTAATGAACAAAATAAACAACTGAACAAAATAGAAATAGACTCATAGATAGAGAACAGACTGACAGCTGCCAGAGGGGAGGGCTGGGTAAAAAAGGTGAAGGGATTAAGCAAAACAAAAAGCAAAACTTATAGACACAGACAACAGTATGGTAATTACCAGAGGGAAGAGGATGGGGGGACACAGAAGAGAGTAAAAGGGGAATAAATGGTGACAAAAGGAGACTTGACCTTGGATGATAAGCACACAATACAACATACAGAAGATGTATTATAGAATTATACACCTGACACCTATGTAATTTTATGAACCAATGTCACCCCAATAAATTCAGTAAGAATTTTAAGAAAAAAGAAAGAAAATATGTCTGAGACAGAACTTACAGCTTGCTTATTATTTCACTTGGCATCCTTTCCCTGCCTGGCCAGTGCTGCTAGTGAGCCCTCACTATAAGTCAAAGTTAAGATATGCAAGAAGCTGGAGAGCACACCCTTCCACGGCTGCTTCTATTAAGTTGCAAGAGCCCTAGAAGACTTGAAAACCAGACTATGCTGTGATTCAGAATTTGAATAAATTCCCCAGACCAGCTCAAATTCTATGAGGTTGGCCTTACTTCCTCTTTACGTGTATTTAAAGCATGAAATATTGGATTTTAAAAATATTTTATTTATTAATTTGAGAAAGAGAGAAACATTGATTTGTTGCATTCATTGGTTGATTCTTGTATGTCCCTTGACAGGGGATTGAACTCTCAACCTTGGTATATTGGGACATTCTAACCAACTGAGCTACCTGAGCTACCAAGTCAGGGCATGAAACACTGTTTTTTTTTTTAAGCAAACTGCCAGGGGATTTAGAATGGGTATTTTTGTTTCGCAGGGTTATATACAATATGGGTGTAAAATACTAAACAGGTCTTGTTACATAGTAGGTAACCAATCAATGTGTAATTCTCTACTTTCCCACTCTATACCCTCCTACCACATTTTCTTAGCAGCTGCCAGCCCTTTTCTAGATAGCCAAGACAATACTTTCAGCTCCCAAGTTGCTAGATCTTAAACTACTGGTTTTTAAAATTCTCATCCATTTTATTAATCCTCATTGAGAACCTACAATCAAAGGTCCAGTTTGTTTTCTAAAATTGTAAAGTTACGGGGAAGTGTTTTTTAAAATTTATGATCAAGACAAAAACGATCTGGGTAGTATAATAGCATTTCTAGAGACAATAGGATATATTTAAAACAGGAAGTGTGCCAGAAAGTGCTTGCTCTACCCCTCTACATGTGTCTGTAGATACAGCAAGTGTGTCAGGTAAAATGCCTTTTGGGTCCTTACTGGGAAACAGGTTAGTTAGATGGGCAGTTGAGAACAAAACATGTATGCAGGCAGAGGTGGGCCTAAGTTTCATGGAGTCCAAGGCTTATTCACTTTGGGAGGCTTTCCTGAAGAAAAGGATATTTAAAATTATTTAGGTAAAGGACTGTGGAAGGGGGTTATGAAAGGTAAGAGCCCTGAAGCTAGAGCTTCACTGGCTTTTGGCTTTTGTGGAGGAGGTTATTTCTGTGTATATTTCTTCATGTTTAAGATGTCACACATTGGAGGTGTAGAGGGGGGGATGCTAGGTGGAAGCTAATCATTGAAATTATTCTAGATGCATACAGTTATTTTGTCAGGAACCTTTTATTAATGAATCTTGTATGGCAGCTAGAGAAAAAAGGTTGAGTTGGACCCTGTGGGAAACGGAGTCTGGATGGATAGGAAGTCCAAGGGGGACAAGAACCTCTTCTAATGAGAGGCAGGAAGTTCTCTCCAATACTTAAATCATCTGTTAGCACTTTTATTTGACTTGATGAAATGACATTATATTATTTTTCTCCTCTCTTGTTTCCTAAAGAAAGCAATTCCTTATTCTTATACACACACACACACAGATTTTACAAATCCATTTGCTTTTTAAGTGATTTCTTGTAAGGGTGAATTCATGGACTGTACACATGCTAGGAAATCAAGTTAAGTTTTTCAGAAAAGATTTCTTAAAATCTCCTTATCATGATGCTATTATAATAGCAATATCATCAGTAAGCTTAAAAAGAGAATTTTACTCTGGCTTGCTTTTCATAATCACAAATAAGTTATTTCAGAAATATTCTAATTGAGTTTTTACACATACTTAGTATTATATCTACCTAAGGGAAATTTAGAAGGGAAAACCAAAATGGAAACCATTTATTTATTTTTGAGTCAAGTAAAAGCCAGAAGAAAATGCTTCCTTTAAAAACATAGAGAGCAGAGCCCTGGCTTGTGTGGCTCAGTGGATTGAGTGCTGGCCTGTGAATTAAAGGGTCACTGATTCCATTCCCATTCAGGGCACATGCCTGGGTTGTGGGCCAGGTGCCCAAAGTGGGGCATACGAGAGGCAACCACACATTGATGTTTCTTTTTCTCTTTCTCCCTCTGTTGCCCTCTCTCTAAAGATAAATAAATAAAATCTTTAAAAAAAATAAAGAGCAGATATGCTTAACTATTAATAGTAAAAAATTCAATATATTTTTAAAGCATCAACTTGGCATGAAACTGACCCTCATGGGGAATAATGCCTAACTTTGTTGAAAGAAAGTATGTGAGGAAATAATGAGACCCTAAGAAGTAAAAGCAAATAGTCTTCCTGCATAATGAAACCTAAGTCTGTTCTTGTCTTTGGACTCCCACCAACTTCAGGAACCAATCTCTCCCTCCTTCTAATTCAGAGATCACCTTATCTACTTTGAGGTGGCCTTGCTAGTGACCTAGCAGGTATGACTGACTGCCTTTCCACTCAACTGGTAGCTATCTATTTTAAATTTTATGTTCCTTTTCACCTCTAATAATTGCACTTTCAAATGCAGGCACCCTGCTCTGCAACTTACTTGTGTACACAAACATGAACAAATGCCATACAACTCTCCTTGACAAACATGAAGTTTCCTTTCTTAGGGAAGCCCTTGAATATCAAGCTTTAGATTTGCTCACCTACCTCTGTAGCCATCACCTTATCTTTTTAGATGTTTAAACCATCCATGCATCCCAGGAAAGTTCTAGTCATGTCGCTTCTCCTAATAGGTTCTATCATAGGATTGGAGTGCTTTAGGGAAAAACCAAGGTCAAATTATTTTGTAAAAGACATGTTCCACAGCCTTGAGGGGCTTAAATACCTAATAGAGCAAACTCTTCCTAACAAATACTTTGTTGATCAATACTACCTAGAATGCCAGATTTCACGGAATTATAAAACTTCAGAGCTGGAAGGAATCACAATTTGGTCCAACTTCTAACTGAATGCCTTCTCTCATTAAATTTCATACCTGGGCAGTGCTGAACCAGAAAGTTTGTTGTGAAAAAAAAGTAAAGCAAACCAGTTTCTAGGTCATTTCACTTACATCCAATCTGAACAAAAATTAATAGTTTATGATTTCTATGCGCCTACCCAGGAGGACTCTTATTTGATTCTCTCTTTTCCACAGATCCTAAAAGACACAGGAATTGAAATAATTAGACATCTTTGAAGAAAGGCTACCTTCTGTCTAGGTCCTAGCAGAGGGCATTCCAAGACAAGGTGCCTTTTTTTATATATGTGATTGTATATTTGCTTACATTTTCCCCATGGCTTATCTTATATGTCTGTCCTGTTTCTCCCACCATTCTCATTTATTGATTTATTTATTCAGTCATCCCCTTAGTATTTACCATTGTGCCAGGTGCTAGGAATGCCCAGATAAATGTTTTCCTTTCAGGGAGCATACTATGTAGGATACCAATGAATAATTAGTCCAATATAAGGTAGTAAAAATTATTAATAGAAGCTTAGAAGAGGGAAGGTGACCACCAGGCAGGTGGAGGAATCAGTGGAAAAAGAAAATTCTTAGATTAGTTTTACATGTGAGGAGTCTTCTGGGTGAACAAATGGGAAAGGTACGCAAGTGGAGGAAGGGCATCCAATAAAAGGAAACATTATGTGCAAGGTCAGGGAGCCATTTGAAAGTAAGCCTTCTTAGTAACTAGTTATTGTCTTTAAAAGAATTCTTTTTGGAGAGAGTAGAAGGAAATGAGCAAAGGGACAAAAAAGGAAGGAAATGTCCCATGACAAGGAATTTGAATTTTATCTTCTAAGATTCTGATAGTACTTTGAAATAGGGCAAAACTGCAGTCAAAGATATTAATGGAGGTGGTGAGGGTCATTGTTAATGAGGATGCCAAATATAACATTGGCAATGTTATATTTAAAATATTTTGGAGAGAGAATCTGTAAGATGATGTAAGAGTGAGGGAGGGAAAAGAGTCTAGAGTGACTCTGGTTTCTGGCTTTGGCATTTGGGTTTTAAAGGTGCCATTCTTTCAATGAATAAGTACCTCTCAATAATAACTTCAATGTAAATGGATTAAATGCTCCAATCAAAAGATATCACATAGCTGAATGGATAAGAAAACATGACCTACACATATGGCTGCCTACAAGAGACCCACCTCAGGACAAAAGACCTATACAGACTGAAAGTAAAGGGTTGGAAAAAATGTTCCAAGCAAATGGACAGGAAAAAAAAGCTAGGCTAGCAATACTTATATCTGACAAAATAGACTTCAAAACAAAGACCATAAAAAGAGATACAGAAGGACACTTCATAATACTCAAGGGAAGAATCTATCAAGAAGACATAAACATTGTAAATATATATGCACCCGACACAGAAGCACCCAAATATATAAGGAAAATCTTAGAGGATTTCAAGAAAGATACAGACAGCAACACACTTATACTAGGGGATTTTAACACCCTACTGTCAACAATGTCTATATCTTCCAAACAAATTATCAACAAGTATACTGTGGAACTGAATGATGCATTAGATCCAATGGATTTAACTGATATGTATAGAATATTTCATCTGAAAGCAGCAAAATGTACATTCTTTTCAAATGCACATGGAACATTTTCAAAGATAGACCACATGATAAGACACAAAACAAGCCTCAACAAATTCAAGAAAGTTAAAATCATATCAAACATTTTCTCGGACCACAAGGGCTTGAAACTAGAAACCAAATTCAAGGAAAAAATTTCAAAAAATTTCAAACTCATGGAGAATGTATAGCATGCTATTAAACAATGAATGGATTAATAATGGAGAAATAAAAAAGCATCTGGAAACAAATGAAAATGAACACCCAACAACCCAAAACCTATGGGATACAGCAAAGGCAGTTCTGAGAGGGAAGTTCATAGCAATACAGACCTACCTAAAAAAGTTAGAAACATTTCAAATAAACAACTTAATAGTACATCTATAAGAAATGGAGGAACACAACAAAAAAAAAAAGCCTAGAGCGAGTAGAAGGAAAAAATAATCAAGATCAGAGCAAAATTAAATGACCTACAGACTAAAAGCACAATTTTAAGGATCAATAAATTCATGAGCTGGTTCTTTGGAAAGATAAACAAAATAGACAAGCCTTTAAGCAGACTCATCCAGAGAAAAAGAGAGAGGATCCAAATAAATAAAGTCAGAAAGGAAAGAGCAGAAATTACAACTGATACCACAGGAACAAAAAGGATTGTAAGAAATTACTGTGAAGAACTATAAATCCAGAAATTTGACAACGTGGGTGAAATGGACAAATTTCTAGAAAAATAAAATCTTCCAAAACTCAATGAAGAAGACACAGAAAGCCTGAACAGACAAATAACAGCTGGTGAAATTGAGGCATTAATCAAAAAACTCCTGGTATGCAAAAGCCCTGGGCTGCACTGTTTCACAAGATAATTTTACAAAACATTTAAAGAAGAGCTAACCCCTATCCTTCTCAGACTATTCCAAAAACTACAAGAAGAGGAAAGACACCTAAGCTCTTTTTGTGAGGCCAGCATCATCATAATCCCCAAACCAGACAAAGACATAGCAGAGAAAGAAAACTATAGGCCAATATCACTGATGAACATAGATGCTAAAATCCTCAACAAAATATTGGCAAATTGCATCCAGCAATATATGAAAAAGATCATATACCATGAAGAAGTGGGATTCATCCCAGGGATGCAAGGATGGTACAATAAACATAATATATCACATAAACCAAAGGAAACACAAAAATCAGATGATGACATTAATAGATGCAGAAAAAGCATTTGATAAGGTACATTACCCATTTATGATAATAGTATTCAGCAAAGTGTGAGTAGAGGGAGCATACCTCAACATAATAAAGGACATATATGAAAAACTTACAGCCAACATCATAGTCAACTGGCAAAAACAAAAAGTTTTCTCACTGAGATCAGGAACAAGGCAAGGATGTCCACTCTCACCACCTATATTCAACATAGTATTGGAAGTCCTAGCCACAGTGATCAGACACACACACAAAAAAAAAAAAAAGAAAAAGAAAAAGAAAGAAATGAAAGGCATCCAAACTGGAAAAGAGGAAGTAAAGCTGTCACTGTTTGCAGATGACATGATAGTGTACATAGAAAACCGTATAGACTCCACCAAAAATCTACTTGACCTAATAAGTGAATTTGGCAAAGTGGTGGGATACAAAGTCAATATTTGGATATTGAAGGCATTTTTGTACAACAATAATGAAATATCAGAAACATAAATCAGGAAGAAAATCCTATTAGCTATAGTAATGAGAAAAATAAAGTACCTAGGAATAAACCTAACCAAGGAAGTAAAAGACCCATACTTAGAAAACAATACAACACTGAAGAAAGAAATTAAGGAAGACACAAATAAGTGGGAGCATATACTGTGTTCATGGATTGGAAGAGTTAACATCATCAAAATGTTCATACTACCCAAAGCAATTTATAGATTCAACATAATCCCTTTTAAAATACCAATGACATATTTCACAGATATAGGACAAACATTTCAAAAATTTATGTGGAACCATAACTGACCCTGAATAGCTGCAGCAACTTTGAGAAAGAAGAACAGAGTAGGAGGGATCACAATGCCTGACATCAAACTATATTACAAGGCATAGTAATCAAAACAGTCTGGTACTGGCCTAAGAACAGACACATATAGCAGTGGAACAGAATAAAGAACCCAGAAATAAACCCATGTCTCTACAGTTGATTAATATTCCACAGAGGGGACAGAAGCATAAAATGGAGTAAAAGTAGCCTCTTCAACAAATGGTGTTGGGAGATCTGGACAGCTTCATGCAAAAAAAATAAAAATTAAAAATTAAAAAAAAAAATGGAACTTGACCACCAACTTACACCAAACACAAAAATAAACTCAAAATGGATAAAAGATTTAAATGCACATTGCAACACCATAAAAGTCCTAGAGGAGAACATAAGCAGGAAAATAAGATATTCCATACAGCAATATTTTCACCAATATGTACTCTAGAACAAGGGACATAAAGGAAAGAATAAACAAATGAAACTTCATTAAATTAAAAGGCTTCTGCACAGCTAAAAAAAAAAAAATCAGCAAAATGAAAAGGGGACCAACCATATGGGAAAATATACTTACCAATGATTCCTTGGACAAGGGTTTGTTCTCCAAAATATATAAACACCCCACATGACTACAGTCCAGGAAGACAAACAATCCAATTAAAAAATGGGCAAAGAACCTGAACAGACATTTCTCCAGGGAGGACATACCGAGGGCCCATGGACACATGAAAAAATACTCAGCATCACTAGCCATCAGAAAGATGCAAATTAAAACCACAGTGAGATACCACTTCACTCCAGTCAGAATATCTATCATAAATCAACAAACAATGAGTGCTGGCAAGATTGTGGAGAAAGGGGAACCCTAGTCCACTGTTGGTGGGAATGTAGACTGGTGCAGCCACTGTGGAAAACAGTATGGAATTTCCTCAAACAAACTAAAAATGGAACTGTCTTTTGAGACGGCAATTCCACCGCTGGGGTTATACCCAAAGAATCTTGAAACATCAATTCAAAAGAACCCATGCACCCCAGTGTTCATAGCAGCACAATTTACAGTAGCCATGTGCTGGAAGCAACCTAAGTGCCCATCTGTAAATAAGTGGATCAAAAAGCTGTGGTACATTTACCCAATGGAATACTATCTCCTACCCTTTGCAATAGCATGTATGGAACTGGAGAGCATTATGCTAAGTGAAATAAGCCAGGCAGTGAAAGATGAATACCATATGTTCTCAGCTGTAAGTGGAACCTAATCAACAAAACAAACAAGCAAGCAAAATATAACCAGAGACATTGAAAGAACTGAGAGTAACCAGAAGGGATGGGGTAGGAGGATAATGGAGGAAAGAAGGGGAAGGGTTGTTAAAGAACATATATAAAGGACCCATGGACAAAGCCAAAGGGGGTTAGGATTGAGCATGGGAGGTGGGGGTGGGTGGGGTGGGGGATAGTGGTGGTGGGAAAATGGAAACAACTGTACTTAAACAACAATAAAAATTAAATAAAATAAAGGTGCTATTTTCTGAATTAAGAAAAAGGGGTAAGAGGTTATAAAAAGAGTATCAGCCACAGGAGATTTTTTCTGTTTATGTTAAATCTGAAGACTCTATGGGACATCTTGATGGTAATGCTTACCAGAGCTTGGGGTTGGAAAAATCCAGCTCAGTATTGTTCAGCCAACAAGTATTGATTGTCTACTTTCTATGTGCCAACTTTTGTGTTCAACAGGATGCCTGGGCTAGAGATATTGGCTTGAGTTGTTTGTAAGTGGCAATTGAAAATATGGCAAATCACTCAGGGACAACATGTTGAATGAAAAGGGAAGTTTTGGGATGGAACTCAGGGGATCCTCTATATTTAATAAAAAGGTAGAAGAAAACTGAGGAAAAGTGAGAAGCATGAGAAGTAGAAAGGTGTTACCACAGGCGCCCCGTCAGGGAAAGATCCACAAGAGCCACTGAGGAATCAACTGCACAAATCCCATACAGAATCAGACAGATGTAGTCTGGAAACTACCTTCTACATTTGACAATACAAAGCCATTTGTGAAGAGGTGAAAGTTTCTACCAAGTGCGGCAGATGGGAGCGTTACATTGTCATCATTTTAAGGGGGGGAATGCTTCCAAATTTTTATATACTTATGCTCTCTATCTTTCATTCTTCTTCTTCATCCTTATCCCTTTGCCTACCCCACAGCCACTCTCCCAAGTACAACATCCCTGGACTGATTTTTCACCTGAATTCCAGACACATTTTCAACTACTCATTGGACACCTCAATCTTGATCTTTATGGGCAGCTTGAGCAAAACAAAACACATTCACTTTCATCTAAAAAGACAGAATCTCTTCCTCTCTTCCCTCTCCTGGTTAAATAAGACCAGACTTTTATATAATCCCCTAAGCTAGAAACTTGTACTCCTTGAATCCTTTTTCTCCCTTACATTGTACGTCAAATAGTAATGAAGATCTGTTAGGTCCACTTTAAAAATGTCTCCATATTAAGCATTTTCTTTCTCCATCTACATACTTGTTTGAGGACTTACTTTATTTTATTGTAATTTTGTATATGTTCATGTTTTCTCCTCTAAATTGAAATCCTTGAGAGTAAGGTTGCTGTTCCCTTAAGTAACCTTATAATCCTGCTACTAGTATAGTACCAGGCAATTGGCAGATGCTCAACGCATAAATGTGGAATGAATGAATTAACAAGACCTTTTCATATTTGACATTTGCTTTACTGTCCAGAAGCTTGTGGAAACCTTTCTCTCTCTGTGGTTCTGTCCTTCCTATTTTCTAATCTGCCTGCCAATTTACCTTCTATGCTTTAGCTCTAGTTGGATGACACGTGACTTTTGCATGAAGAAAATCAGCTGCATTAAACCAACCAGTTATGAATTTTCCCCTCCACCTCTCTAATAGAGGAAAACATTTCTCAGATGAAAAGAATGATAGGTAATCTAGTCATGAGCGGGTAGAGGTATGGGTAATTACTCAAAAGTAAATTACTCCTTCATTGCAGGGGCACTCTCTCTGTAAGATTACCCCAGTGTATGACTCAGAATAGGAACCCAGTAAGTGCCAGTTGAACAAATGAATAAATGAATGAGCAAAAGCTTGAATGCAGAGGAGAATGTGAGTCCGATGCCTGGCTTCAAAGAAAAAACACTTTCATATCACTAGGAAAGATTAGCTTTAGGGACTTTTTAGGCTGACCCATTTTAAAGTTGGGCCTTTAGGTGAGGTTCTTACTAGGGAGATCCTAGGCCTTCAGTCTCCAAAATGTGTGATCATATTCTTTTTTAACTGATACTTTAGATAACAGTTTCAGGGGCAGGCATATTCCCTAAAGGGGACTGGATGGATGTAAACAGTCCTAAAGAAATCAGCCCCATTTAGCCAAATGAGGGAAGAGGAATGGACAGGACATAGACTCCCCGATACCTCTGTCTCAGGCAACTTCCTTTCTGTCCTTTGTAGATGCCAGCCTTGGATTGCTCAGAGTTCCATAGTCACCAGGCCATTTCTCATACCTTTACATAGGAGGCCTTTTTTGGGGGGCAATGTCATAGACATTTTTCCCTTATAAAACAAACATTTTTCATTTTATTTTGCCTCAGATTAGAACAGCTGTATGTTGTCTCAGGCAAATATCCCAACATGGCTGTCTTTAGAGGAGCATAGTTGTATGGGTCACATCATGTAACTTTACTGAGCCACAGTTTTCTCATCTATCAACTGAAGGGGGTGGTTGACTTATCCAAATTCTCCCTTAGACCTACCATGCTGTGATTTGGGAATTCATAATGCTTTCCTCACCATGCTAGTCACAGAAGCTCTCCCCTATTTGTCTCACATGCTCCAGTAGACCAAAAATGATTAATTAAAACTTTGTATTCACACAAAAGACAGAATGAGAATCAGGGGAATGGCATGAGGCTTCCTCTTATAAAAGATTTCTTTATTTTACCAAAACACTTATTTATTCATTAATATATTCATTTATTTTTCATCTTTTAAAATTAATCACTAAATCATTAATTAAGTTCATTAAATTATGTTTTGTGGTTTGTTCTAAGAGGCAGGTTCCTGCTCTCATTCAAGATTCCTTAAAAGTGTGCTCTTCTAATAGGTCAAAGTAGGATTACCTATGACCAAGGGACTTTCTCTGAGTTCCTTCTCTTGCCAGAGTTGCCCATACTCTTAGCAATGGTAACTAACCAATCCTTGTGACCAGTAGAAAATAAGGAAGGAACCCTTAGCTCCCAAAGGTCTTCACCCATAAAAATCCTTCCCAGCAAAGTAAGAGATGGAGGCCAGGAATGCTATCTGTGTGTTACCACTGCTGAGGGCTAAAGCTCTTGTACTATCCTGCCTGATGAGCAGCTGGAACCAATCTCTGGCAAAGACAGACTCAAACTTGGTCTCAAGTAACCTGCCTGTGCACCTTCCATCCACCAGGCTGTACCCCATGGGGACTACCCAGATGACTCTGATGATACAGTGGGTCACAAACATGCCTAGGCATGTCTCATTATAATTAGAGACAATTAGTTAGTGGGCAAGAGGCAACGCTCAGTGTTCTGTGACATTCGTAGTGTGCAATCAGTTGTGGCATTCATGATCTCTTTTGGTCCTTATAACTCCAAGGTGCAGATGATTGCTCTTAGTAACTCCATTTTACACAGGAAGAAAGTAAGGCTGCGTGGTCTGAGACCTTGAGTTTTTTGATTCCAAATCCATTGTTCCTTCCTTCTCCTTGTGCTTTCTTACCAACCATCACTGAGGCTCCCACCTTTCAGGTGAGGGACGAACTTAATACTGTCCCTGGGCCGTTATTTCAGACACAGGCAATGACAGTTCAGTGTTTTCATTCTCTATCAAGTTTGCTGTAGACAGAGATCCTCTTTTCCACCAAAGCCAAACCCCTGGATGGAGAGGAGATTAAGTGATCTGGGCATTTGGTCATGGTTTATCAGCCCCTCCTCGGGGTGACACTGAGGTCCCTGGGTTCTCCCTCAACTGGGAAAAAATACCCCTTCCCTGAACCCTGCTTCCATTTTCTTCCACAGAGAAATCCCAGAATGATAGGAATTGAGTTCACCACAGGGTGTAGCTGTGGGCAGTTCTCCAGAAAGAGAAGTCGAAGAACAGCCCCCAACTTCTGAGGGTAACCCCCTGATGAGTTAGCACAGGAAGCACTTACTAAAGGTCAGGGAAGATGCACTTTCCTAGACTTCCAGATTCTAAAGATGTGTATAAGCTCCTTGGTTTTGCCCCAAACTCATGCACATTTGCTCCACATACATTTACTGAACATCTACTACATGTCTGACCCTGTTCTGAGTAGTGGAGATGAAAAGCCATATAAAATAATTCTGTCCCTCCTGGAATTTATCTTCTAGGGGAGTATAGACTATGGGCCAGGTTTAGCCCATACTTTTGCAGCAAAATTCCCTAGGAGCCAGGCGGCCAATGTTTTTCTATTCTAGCCTCTTCAGCAATCAATAAAAATCACTTCTGGGATAAGCTGCAGCTCAGGTGGCTGAGGCAACTCTTCACCTGAGTTGATCATAGGTGACTGGCCAGTATTACAGTCTGATCCCCTTAAAATTCCCCTAGAAGAAAATGTCCACAGGTTGAAAGTTCAATTCTCTGTAGTATTTAAGAACAGAAGCTTGGGCTTTGTTTATTGGTTTTCGTTTCCCTCAATGGAATACCCAGCAAAGAATAGTTTTGTGTGTGTGAATCTACATATTTGAATCTCTTTTTAGACTTTGAGAATTAAAGAAAACCAGAGAATCCCTAGAATTTTTTTTCACAGAAATAAATAAATAGAACTCAAGTGTTAGAATCCAGAGAAGATTGTGTAAGAGAAGATTTTCCACAGATAGAAGTTGTGAAGAGTTAAAATACATAATTCTGATAGGGGCAAATATTTGTCACAATATGAGAATTCTAAGGCACGTAGTCCAATTAATATAAGTTCTTCAGGGTGCTTGTGGGGGGGAGCATCTTATTCTCCTTAGAGTGGAGCATGTAATAGACACTCAATAAAGACTTTTTAATTGGTGAGTATCGCTGGCTAGGAATAAGGTTGAGGGGCTCAACCTGTAGAATAGAACCACAGGTTCTCAGAGATAGAAGGAACCTTGGAGATGTCTTCTCCAGTTCCTTCTGTTACAAATGGGATGGAGTGGGGGAAACGTACTTCCTTGTGACAGTGATTATATTGATTACAACAGTGAGGAGTCTCCAGAGTGGACCCAAGTTTAATTCCTGACCTTGTCATTTAATAAGAGTGACAGGTTTTTTGTTTTTGTTTTTAAAAAATTACTCATTTATTTAGTTCTCAATTACCTAATCTCTAAAATGGAAAGTACTGTTATGAAGGTTAAGTCATAAAATGTGTATAAAATAGTCAACATGGAAGAAAAAGTGACTTGCTCAAGTCACACAGCTAGTTAGAGATAAACCTGAAAATAACTAGGTTTCCTCGCTACCTGTCGTGTGCTTTTTTCTATAACCACTGCACTATTGCCAGAAAAGAGTAGCAGGACAGGTAAGATGTAGGTTTAGAATGGGTATTCCTATTACTTACTGAGGGCAACTGTGTGCCAAGTACTACCAGCATTCCGTATGTATTAACTTATCAATCCTACAGAAACATTACATGGCATTATTATCATCCCTAAGCTAGATATGGAAAAATGAGGCTTAGGTAGAATAAATAATTTACCCAAAATCCGATCTGTCTGACCCCCTAACCCGAGCCTTACTCTATGCTGTGAACACTGTGGTAAGAATATTTAGGTAGATTACTGCATTTTGCCATGTATAATGTGAACTTTTTGCCCAAATTTTTGAGGGAAAATAAGGATGAGCATTATGCATGGGTAGTACTCATTCCGTATCTATATAAATGTTGTTATTTTTTTATTTATGCTTATGCATTAAAGGTGTAACTTTATAAAGCCATAATGATATCCATATGCAAAATAATACCCTTTACAATATAAAAAACAAGTACTTAAATATAAATAAATTAAAAGTTGAATGAAAAAATTTAAACATGATTTTTTCCTGAAAGTTTGGGCCAAAAACGTGGGTGTGCATTATACATGGCAAAATATGGTAACAGTTAAGTGCAAGGGAAGAGAAACTCTGGACAAAGCTGTTGGTAGAGCACTTTCTACCTTCTACCACTGTCACTGCTTTTAGTGGCTGCCTCTTCATGAGACTGATTGTCATTTGTGGAAGGGCGTTATGATTTGAGTGGACATCATTTTTACACTACTCATTTCACTATGTAGGAGAATCTGTGTACACAAATGAAGAATCTACTGCCATCTGGGACCAGAATTACAGAAGGACAAACTATCTGTACACCTTGATGGCAGGTGATGGTGTTTTATTTCCAGTATGAAATCCCAAAGAGTTTGGGAATGATAAAATTACCCCAGTTTTTCTTATGAACGCCTAGAAGTCATCTTTGTTGGTATAAATGAGATCATTTAGCCTAATTAGTTCCAAGCTTAATTAGCAGTAATTATCCCAACATGGGAGTAATATCCAAGCAGGAAGTGCCGAGTCCTCGATTAGATAGATCTCTAATTGGTGTTACAATATTGTAATTAAAGCATGTTTGTACTCCTCTGCTGCTGAACACCATTTGTTTCATGTCTGATTAAACAGGGAGACCCATCAGCCTTTGTGGGGCCAGGACATTAAATTTGATTCATATAACATGTTAACCTCTGATATAAGTGGAACCTAATCAACAAAACAAACAAGCAAGCAAAATATAACCAGAGACATTGAAATTAAGAACTGACAGTAACCAGAGGGGAGGTGGAAGAGGATAATGGGGAGGGGAAGGGGGAAGGGTTGTCAAGGAACATGTATAAAGGACACATGGTCAAAGCCAGATGGGGGTAGGAATAAGAGTGGGAGGTGGGGGTGGCTGGGCGGAGGTGTAAAATGGAGATAACTGTACTTGAACAACAATAAAAAAATAAGAATAAAAATAAAAAAAGAACATTTGGGGACTTGCCTCCATGGTCATGGTGACTGTGCAGCCCTGAGCTGAGGGCATTCTTGCTGACAGGATGAGTACTAGGTCCACTCATCCCTTCCAGTCCTGTGTAGCATGCGCAGGATAATTTAAATTTTAAAACATAAGTATTTGGTCAAAGGGTCATTTTGTAAGTTTTATACTTTTGAGGACTGCTTCATATATAACCCAGAGGAGACTGTACAAAAAGAACAAATAATAATAGCTATCTTTTATTGAGCATTTACTATGTACCAGGTGCTGTGCTAAATGCTTTAAATAGCAAAACTCATCAAATTTTCATAGAAACCTCTGAGATAGCTATTGTAACCCTTGTTTATATTATAGACAAGAACCTGAAGATGAGGGAGGGGCTTCACCAGGCTAACTCCAAGATCATCCCTTCAGTTCTTACCTTGAACATCACTCCTCCAGAAGGCCACCTCTGACCTCTTGACCAAGTTAGCTCCCTGATATAGCTCCTTGTCATTTTCCCTCACACATACTTTATTATAATTTTTTGTCCACTTTCCCCACCATATGATTAACTCATATGTGCCTCCTTTACTGCTCTGTGCCCAAAGCCCAGCACCTAGCAAAGTGCCAGCCATGTAGCAGGTGTTTAAAAATAAGAGCTAAATGAATTGTCAGTCAACCACCTTGAGTGATTCAAACTCAGCTCTGTGTGACTCTTTAGTCTTTGTGTTTTCCATTACATCATGCTTCTTTTTTTTAGTGTTTAAAATTCCAAAATTAACTTTCTAGGTAGTACAAGTACAAGAAATATGTATTTTGGGAAGGAATAGGGGAATAAATTTTCTTTCCTCTCATTTCAAAATTCTGTATTACAATTTTGCAACAGATCCCTTAACCATTCATCATATTTATCTATTTAATGCTGCAACCTTATGTTATAATTTAACAACTTTTGCCCATATGCAAATAATTGGTAATTGGATCTAATGAGCCCAAGGGAATTAAATAAACTAGATAGGATTTATACACATTTACCTATTATTGGATTCTGCAAATTTTTAAAGTGTAAGTATCACATTCTCAGAATCTGTAATTTAGTAGTTCCCAGCTATGGTTTTGGCATACCCCAGTAATGGCCAGTTATTTTGGACAGTGACATAAAATTCTCTGAAATTTATTTTTCAAATTAACTTTGCTGGGTATTTAAAAAGACAATATGGCACATAGCACATTGTGGAGGAATAAGAGGCAGGCTGGATTAGAATTGGTCCAATGTCTATAAAATATTAGAAATCAACTGCTATTTAATCTTGGTCACTGCTGTAATATATTTAGGGATTAAGAAGCTCAACAAGGATATTTGTTTGCTCATTAAAAGAAATTTTAAACTTAAAGTATAAAATTCACAAACGGGTGTAAATGAAAAGGTCCCCTTCCACCTTTCCCCATTCCTCGGTCACTTCAGAAATAACCAATTTTTTTACTATCTTTTTGGAGATATTCTATGCATATGGAAATATATACATTTTAAAAGATATTATTTCTTGATAAAATACCATACTACACACTGAGTCATAAAGGTGAATTAGCTCACTTTCTAGTCTAGGCAAAGACAGGAAGTGAGAAAGAGAAATGCAATACACAGAAACCAAAAGTACAAAGCTCTATAAGTCTATTTTCTATAAAACTAGTTCTAAACATTGTGATGATAGATTGAAATTTGAACTATGCTACTAATGAATGAGACATGCTGCTTGACTTACAAAAATAATGACATCACTAAGTATGAATCCTGGATCTTCTTGGGTTTTTCTGTTCTAACTCAGGATGATGTTTCTATACTGCTGTTTATTTAATACCAGCATGAGGCAGAGGAGATAGGTTCCAGTAACTGTGAGCAACTTAACTTACCACTGGTCTCTGTCACTAGAGGACTTAGGTGAGAAAGTGAGGATGGATTACCGGCCAAGATGGAGGTGTAGGTAGACACACTGTGCCTCCTTGCACAGCCAAAATAAGGACAATAGCAATTTAGAAACAAAATAACGACCAGAACTGACAGAAAATTGAACTATATGGAAGTTGGACAACCAAGGAGATAAAATAGACACATTCATCCAGACCGGTAAATGGGGCAGAGTTGGGCAGCCTAACAGAGAGGGGTCGTGGCACAAAAAGCTGTGGCACTGGGTGTGAAAGGCACCTTGGGTGTGCAAGAAGGCAGCTGGCAGACCCCAGGCTTGGGGTGGCAATGGGCAGACCCAGCAAGGCGGTGATTGTGAAGCGAGGCACTGCGTGCAAGGCAGCTGAGCTGGCGGTCCCACATTCATGCACAGATAAACCAGGCGAAATTGGGGAGCGAGACAGACTGCGCAACCCAGGGTCCCAGAGCATGGAAATAAAGCCTCAAAACACTGATTGAAAACACCTGTGGGGATTGAGGCTCAGGAGACACTCCCAGCCTCACAGGAGAGTTTGTTGGAGAGACCCACAGTGTCCTTGAACATATACAAGCCCACCCACATGGGAATCAGCGCCAGAAAGGCCCAGTTTTCTTGGGGGAAGAAGCAGAGGGGACTGAGGTCCAACAGAGAGTGGAGCAAGTGCCATTGTTCCCTCTTTGACCCCGCCCCCACATACAGCATCACAACCCAGGGATGTTTGTTACCCCACCCTGGTGAACACCTAAGGCTCCGCCCCCCACTATGTAACAGGCGAGACAAGACAAAATAATGGCTCAAATGGAAGAATAGATCAAAGCTCCACAGCAAATACAACTAAGTGGTGAAGAGATAGCAACCTATCAGATGCACTGGTGATAGGATGCTCACAGATTTGGTTGAATTTGTTCAAAAATTAGATGAAAAAATGAAGGCTATGCTAAGTGAAATAAAGGAAAATGCACAGGGAACCAATAGTGATGAGAAGAAAACTGGGATGCAAATCAATGGCATAGACCAGAAGGAAGAAAGAAACAACAAACAGAAAAAGGACGAAGAAACAAAAATTCAAAAAACTGAGGAGAGGCTTACGGACCTCCAGGACATCTTTAAATGTTCCAACATCTGAATTATAGGGGTACCAGAAGGGGAAGAGGAAGAGCAACAAGTGGAAAACTAATTTCAACAAATAATAAAGGAGAACTTTCCCAATCTGGCAAAGGAAATAGACTTCCAGGAAGTCCAGGAAGCTCAGAGAGTCCCAAAGAAGTTGAATCCAAGGAGGAACACACCAAGGCACATCACAATTACATTAGCCAAGATTAAAATGAAGGAGAAAATCCTAGAAGCAGCAAGAGATAAGGAGGCAGTTACCTACAAAGGAGTTCCCATCAGACTGTCAGCTGACTTCTCAAAAGAGACCTTGCAGGCAAGAAGGGGTTGGGAAGAAGTATTCCAAGTCATGAAAGGCAAGGACCTACATCCAAGATTGCTCTATCCAGCAAAGCTTTCATTTAGAATGGAAGGACAGATAAAGTGCTTCTCAGATAAGGTCAAGTTAAAGGAGCTCATCATCACCAAGAACATATTATATGAAATGTTAAAGGGACTTATCTAAGAAAAAGAAGATGAAAAACAGGTACAGTAAAATGACAGCAAACTCACAATTACTAACAACCACACCTAAAACAAAAACAAAAACAAACTAAGCAAACAACTAAAACAGGAACAAAACCACAGAAATGGAGATCCCATGGAGGGTTATCAACGGGAGTGGGAGGGAGAAAGAGAGGGAAAAGGTACAGAGAATAAGTAGCATAGATGGTAAGTAGAAAATAGGCAGGGGGAAGGCAAGAATAGTATGGGAAATGTAGAAGGTAAAGAACTTATGACACATGGACATGAACTAAAGAGGGGAATGTGAGTGGGAGAGGGTGTGCAGGGTGGAGGGGAATGAAAGTGGGGAATGGGACAACTGTAATAGCATAATCAATAAAATATATAAAAAAAGAAAGTGAGGATGAATTCATGCAAATTTAGTACCATCAAAAGGGAAAAGTTTATATAAAAGACTTCATCATCACATTATTTTGCATGGACAGGACTTGAATATCATGGATAACTTTTTTAATTTTTAAAAATATGTTTATTGAATTTTAGGGAGAGAGGAAAGGAGAGAGAGAAACATTGACGTGAAAGAGAAACATCGATTGGTTGCCTTCCTTATGCACCCAGACTGGGGATTGAACCCGCAAATTAGGTATGTGCCCAGGAATTGAATCCCCAGACTTTTGATGTACAGGTCAATGCTCCAACCAACTGAGCCACACCAACCAGGGCTTAGATGACTATTCTAGTGCAAGAAAATCCACAAAGCTTCCTGCTGCTATTACACTAATATTTGGGATTTCTTTTTTTGCAGGGGGTGGGGGGGAGAGCTTTTAAATAACCAGAAAGAATATAATCATGACATTAAGGTAATTGGATCTGCATTTATATAAGTAACAAATAAACTAAATTAAAATTGTTGCAATGTAAGTACCTTATGATATGCAAGGAGCACACTAGCCAAGGTCATCATCAGCTTACTGTTATTTATATTTAGAATTTACTGAGCCTTGCAAGTGGTAGGCTTTGTAGAAAACCTGGTGCTCTGGGGACTGACAGTTTTAAGTTATTTATCATCTTATTTTGTTTATCAAAGACTTACCTAGAGGGCCTGTGGCTTTTCTTTTCACCAAAGCCTCACCTTTGATGGAAATAGACTCTGATATTTCTTTTATGACTGTGGAAGGCTCTCATGACTCTGAGTGTGATTCTTTTCTGGAAAGTACCTTTGGCAAACAATAGGACCAATGAAGTAGAATGTTGTAGAAGCATCATCTAGAACTACAGTAACCTTTGTCCTTATTTTACATATCCTGTTTTATTACATGTATAAATGCACTTGTATTTTGTGTTCCAACTTTTGGCCTAGAAAATATAAGCACTAGGGCTGGAACAAAGTGGGTTTAGTTTGAGGCTCAACCCTTTTTCTTTTCTTAGTGGGAAAGTGAGTTTTGCTTTGTTTCTTCACACCTCAGTCTTTCCATTTGACCTCTAAGGCCCCTTTTTTTCTTTGGCATTTTACTAGTTAGTGTGACCTTTGGAGCAGTGCTCCCAAAGTTTCTCACCAATTGTCTTCTCTATGTGTGTTTTCTTTCTTTCTTTTCAAAAATGTCTTCATGATATCAAGCTCGAAATGAATCTGGCCACAATCCATATGATTAATTGACATTATGTCTATAAGGAGAAACTCCAGATATGTTTGAAATACAAGTTAATTGATTTTTTTCCTTCTACCTAGCTTAACTTTAGATAACCTATCTCTGTGAAACCTTAATACAATTTGAGTTCTCTTTCTCAAGGTATATATACTCATGGCTTCTAGCCAGCTTTTCCTTGCCATTACAATATTTCCAAGAATCTGCCTGTCTCCTCCTCTGGCAAATAACTGTCTGTGTGAACTTCAGTTATTCTCCTTTTGCCATAAATAAATTTAGTTAGTACTATTGTGTTTTAGGGCAGGAACCAGGTGACAATAATCTTATTGGGCTTCCTTCTCTCTATGCCAAGTTCTTTGTACATATTAGGCATTCACAAATGGTGGCTAATTTCTGACAGTTCATCCCAATCATCAGACCCTCCTCCAAAGAAACATTTATGGATTAATTTAGTTCAGACTTTTCATTCCTTTAGTTTGCATTCCATAATATTTTTCTATAGATGGTTTGTATCATATTATCTTGTGTAGTTATTTGTTCTAGTGATTCCTTTTGAAGTATAAGTAAAGCATAAGGGAAAGGTACCCAGGTTTGGAATTAAGAAGCTTGGGTTCTATTTCTCTGCTAATTTACTAATTGAATGACCAAGGACAGTCATTCAACCTCTCTAGGTTTCAGTGTTGTTTTGTTGTTGTTTTTGTTATCATTTAATCTAAAAGATAATGGGAGGATAGATCAAATGATTCTAGAGTTAGAATTATGATTTAGGGTATATTTGGTCCCTACCAAGATTATAAACTTCTCAAATGCAAAGGATTTCATTTTTCTACAATATGGAATAGATATACTACTTGACATAGATGGTACTTAATGAATTCTTTCTTAGAAAGATTGCTATTCTACCTCTTCCAGTGAAAAAGTTAAATCTGAGAGTGTTCCTCTGATATCAGAACCCACCAGCACCTGAAGGGGCTCTCAGATCCACTCTGGAAAATGCTGTTCTAGACTTGGACATCAGCAACTAAGAACAGCACACCATATCAGTCATGAAGTTGAGGGGTACACCTAACAGCTTTGCCTTTTTAAGTAAATGTGTTTATGGTTTGTGCTGCTTTCCTCAGTCAGATCATTTCCTTACAAGTAATAAGGACTGTATGTAATATGGTTGAAATCCTGTCCCTAGCCTGAGATGGGGAACCCACGTGATGCTGAGTGGGGCTCATTATCCCAACGGCACTCAAAGGAATGCTAAGTCTGGCAAACTCAGGAACCACAGCACCAGTTCGAAGGTAGCAGTCTGTCCACCTTCCTGAACCTACTACTTTGAGAGGATTTTCTGACTTTCCTTTCCTTGGCTTGAGCATTGCACTTATTTCTCCTTTCATTCATTCTCCCCTGTTTAAAAAAAAAGGTGGGGGGAAACGAGACATTTCCTCCATTTGTGTCCAACTGGAAACCCTGATATTCTCATTCATTTTGGGACAGAAAGCTTATCTTTTTTTACCCAAGGGGTGTACAGTATATTTATTCATCTTCTCTGCCTCCAAGCCATAGGCCTGGGCATCAGAAGAGTTCTGGAGTATTCCAGACATCTCTGGGAACAGACTCTCATGCAGACAGCTATGGATAGAATAGGTGGGTTGTGAGAGGAGCTCAAAACCACTCCTATGTGCTGGACAAGCTTTCCCTGGAGGAAGAGAAGCATTTATTTTTCCATACAGCAGAGAATGGAGGAGTGACATATTAGGTGGAAGAAAGTCAATACACATCTGAATGTATGTAAAGACATGACTAACAGGGAGAAGTTGTGGTTTAGATGAAAACCACAAAGGAAATGAAGGATGTTACCACCTTCCCCTCTGTGGGTAGAAAATTCTCCTTTGGCTCATCTCATGGGCTCTGTGAGACTGAGTCTTCCTATAGGAATATATTTATTGCTCCTACCCTTCTAGGAAAGTGCTGTGCACACTGACTTATGGTCTTAAAGAGTTTAGACTTGATTTTGAAAGCATAAACATGCCATAAAATATCCCCATTTTCAAATCTGTTTTCACAAACATGCTTCTTTTATCTTAATTTAAAAAGCAAAGAAATAAAGCTCTCTGGGAAATGAAGGTAAGGAAAGACTTTTCCCAAGTTACCCAAGTAATTTCCTGACTTTAATTCTCCTTTGTTTTCCTGGAAGAGAACTTCTAAAGTTTGATAAATTGAAGAGAATTATTAGTAGTTGTGTTCTCCTAACAGCAACCATTTATTGAGGACTTATTATGTATTGAGTATTTTCCTTATGTTATCTCTGAACTTCCAAAAGTTCTGGGATATCAATTGTATTATCTCCATTTTTATAGGTGAGAAAACTGAAGCTAAGAAAAAATCAACTCGTACTATATGATCCTGAAGCTTGCATTCAGGTGTGTTTGCTGGTAACATTGTGCTCTCCCCTGCTTCTTCTTAAAATCTGATTTTAGAAGTATTTCAGCCATTGATGCCACAGACTTGGAAGATTTGAAACCTCATTCTGCCCCTCACTACCTAATGACCCTAGGCATATTATTTGACCTCTCTAGACCTTATCTGGTATGTCCTGACTTGAATGACAATTGCTTAGGTAATGTTGGGAAAAGTCCTCCTTAAGTAGCCTCTTATTAGAATTAAATGAACCAACTGAAATAAAAGTATACCATATAAACTGGCACACAAATTCCCCAAAGATAGTCATACATAATTGTGCATAGGTCAGGTTGTAGACCAAACTGTGAAAGAAATGAAGTTTGCCTGAGGGAACCTTCTATTTCCTTAAACTGCCCCATCTAAGTTATCTCTCTCAAGCAAAAGGTACATCCAACTGTAAATGGCTATGTTACACTTGGAAGAAAAAAAAGCCATTACTCTGCAAAAATAAAAACAAAAGATGTTGTCTAGTGTGGCTCAGTGGACTGGGTGCAGGCCTGTCAATGAAAAGCTTGCTGATTCAATTCCCAGGCAGAGCACTTGCCTGGGTTGCAGGCCATGTCCCCAGTTGGGGGCGTGTGAGAGGCAACCTATCAATGTGTCTGTCACACATTGATGTTTCTCTCTCTCTTCCTCCCTTCCCCTTTCACTAAAGGCAAATAAATAAAATCTTTAAAAAAGAAAAAAAAGCAAGCATGTAGAATTCTGTCCTCTTAAAGCTCAAGACAAAGATTGTTTCTTGGTTTATTGTTATGGAATGGTGAGAGTGTCGGGAGGGGAGTAATAAGAAGCCATCTGAGTCCCCCAGCCACACAGTGCACAAGGACCCAAGGCAGACCTTTAATGTCATGCTTCTTTTTCTGAATATGTTTAGTGTAGGATCAGTCATAGGTTCCAGGTCTCAGATGCTTTTGATCAGAATTTTTTTTTCCCTCTGGTGATTTTGCATGAATTTTATACCCTGATGACTTTCAGTTGCCCAGGTCTGTTTTTCATTGTGGATTTTGTTAAGATTTTACATCTAGGTTGCATTCGAAAGGTTTTCCTTTTCTTTTCTTTTTTCTTCTCTATTATGTGTGAACTTCAGGTTTTAGATTTTTTCCAGTTTATTTTTATTTAAATATAATGTTAGTGTATTTTCCTAATTACAAAAAGTAATAACTACTCTGTGTCAAGAATTAGAACAAAAAAATAAAGAAAATATTGAATCATGCATGAAACCATCATCTAGAGCACTATTCACCGTTTGATACATGTCCTTCACTCTTTTCTGTATGCATATGTATGTTTGTTTCTATCTGTATAAATTATCTATCTGTACATATATGTTTGCAAAATTAGGATGTACACATTTTTGTATCGTGCTTTTTTCACATAACTTAATATCATCAGCATTTTTTGCACATAACAAAGTATATTTTGCAAAAGATTATGGCTACATGACATTTTGCTGCATGCATGTACCAGGGTATATTAACCATTCCCATTCTGCTGGATGTCTAGATGTTGCTTTTTATAAATTTTTGTCTGAGTTTCACATTGCCTTTTATAAATAATTCCTAGGAAGGGAATTATTAGGACAATTAAGGAAAAGAGTATGCACTTTAAAAAATATTTTATTTATTTTTAGAGAGGGGGGTGAGGGAGAAAGAGGGAGAGAAACATCAATCAGTTGCCTCTCATAGGTGCCCAGGCTGGGTACTGAACCTGCAACCCAGGCATGTGCCCTCACCAGGAATTGAACCAACAACCTTTAGTTTCATGGGACAACACCCAACTAACTGAGCCACACTGAACAGGGGAAGAGTGTATACTTTTAATTTTTTTAAAGAAGTATTAGTACCTGATTATTTTAATATTGACAGCCTGCATGTAACTTTTTAAAAGCCTCTTGATATATAAAGACAAATTGATTTCCAGAAATGTAGCTCTAGGACAGGGCATATTGTAACACATGGGCCAAATCTGTTCTGTGGTTTGTTTTTGTACAGCCCAGGAGTTAAGAATTGTTTTTACATGTTTAATGTTGGGAAAAAGTCAAGAATATTTTATGACATATTAAAATTACTTGGAATTCACACTTCAGTTTCCATAAATAATGTAGTTTTGGCAGCTCTCACCCTACGATAGCAGAGCTGAGTAGTTGCAATAGAGACTATATGGCTCCCAGACTCCCAAATATTTACTGCCCTTCACAGAAAGTTTGCTGACCCCTGCTTTAGTATGTAATCTTTTAAGTCATATGTGTGTTCAGTTGACCACACATTCAACATTGGGATTCTCTTATTCTTTGTTAATTTGAACAAGTCAACAAATATTTACCAATTGTTTACCATGTGCCAGGGCTTCATAAAAAATTTACAATTTACTTATTATTACTTTGATCACTAATTAGAAGGAATGTGTCCATAAGTTCAAGTGTTTTTTTTTTCCTATTAATTTTTCGTGTGTGTGAAATGTTAAATTTCAACTCAGGTATTTATGTTTTTCATATTGCTTTGCATGAGCTCCTTATGTACAAAGAATATGAACTTCTTTCAATTATATTTGTTTAGAAGATATGTTGGAAATATTTTGTTTCCATTAGATTGCTGGCCTTTTAGTTTTATAACTTTTTTTACAGAATTTTAGATTTTTATGTAGTCAAATCTCTTGAACTATTTATTTTTATCCTTTGTTTTTAATCTAAGAATATGTGTCCCTGTCCCCAAGGTCAGATAAATATTCATCTATATTTTCTTTCAAAGTTAAAAAATGATTTTTATATTTATGTCTTTAATCTCTGTGCAACTTTTTTCTTTCTTTTTTTAATGTTTTTTTTTAAATTTAATTTATTTATCTTTAGAGGGGAAGGGAAGAAGAAAGGGAGAGAAATATCAATGTATGGTTGCCTCTCATGTGTCCCCTGCTGGGACCTGGCCTGCAACCCAGGCATGTGCCCTGACTGGAAATCGAACCGCGATCCTTTGGTTCGCAGGCCCGCGCTCAATCCACTGAGCTACACCAACCAGGGCCAGTTATTTTCTTATATGATGAGAGATGAGAATCTTAAGTTTTGTCCAAACAATAGAACAATAATTCCAACATTCTTTTTTTTATTGTTGTTCAAGTACAGTTTTCTGCCTTTTCCCCCACCCTTCCCCACCACCCCAGCCCTTCCCACCTCCCTCTCCCATTTCCACCTCTTCTTGTTATTGTCCCCTTGTTCATAATTGTTCCTGTTAACCCTTCACCTTTTTCCCCCATTATCTCCTCCCACCTCCCCTCTGATCACTGTCAGCCTGTTCTCAATTTCAGTGTCTTTGGCTATACTTTGCTTCCTTGTTCATTTTGTTGATTAGCTTCCTGTTAAAGGTGAGATCATATGGTATTTGTCTTTTACTGCCTGGCTTATTTCACTTAGCATAATGCTCTCCAGTTCCATCCATGCTGTAGCATGGTAGACTGGAAAGAAAGAAGGTAGAAGCTTCTTTCTTTCTGCTGCATAAATTTCCATTGTGTAAATGCACCATAATTTTTTAATCCATTCATTTACTGATGGGCACCTAGGTTGCTTCCAGCACATGGCATATTGTAAATTTTGCTGCTATGAACACTGGGGTGCATAGGTTCTTTTGGATTGGTGTTTCAGGGTTCCTAGGATATAATCCTGGCAGTGTATTGCCGGGTCGAAAGGCAGTTCCTGTTTTAGTTTTTTGAGGAAATTCCATACTGTTTTACACAGTGGTTGTACCAGTCTGCAATCCCACCAACGGTGCACTAGGATTTTTTTCCTTCACAACCTTTCTAACACTTGTTGTTTGTCGCTTTGTTTATGATGGCCATTCTGACTGGTATGAAGTGGTAGCTCATTGTGGTTTTAATTTGCATTTCTCTGATGGCTAGCAATACTGAGCATCTTTTCATATGTCTCTGGACCCTCTGTATGTCCTCCTTGGAGAAGTGTCTGTTCAAGTCCTTTGCCCATTTTTTACTTGGTTTGCTTGTCTTCTTAGAGTGGAGTTGTGTGATTTCTTTGTATACTTTGGAGATCAAACCCTTGTTTGAGGTATCATTGGCAAATATGTTTTTCTATATACTTGGTTCCCTTTTCATTGTGCTGATGTTTTCTTTAGCTGTGCAAAAGCTTTTTAATTTAATGAGATCCTATTTGTTTATTCTTTCCTTTATGTCCCTTGCTCTAGGGGACATATCAGTGAAAATATTGCTGGGTGGAATATCTGAGATTTTCCTGCCTATGTATTCTTATAGGACTTCTATGGCATCACAACTTATATTTAAATCTTTTATCCACCTTGAATTTATTTTTGTATATGGTGTAGGTTGGTACTCATGTTTCATTTTTTTTGCATGTAGCTGTCCAGCTCTCCTAACACCATTTGTTGAAGAGGCTATCTTTGCTCCATTTTATGCTGCTGCCCCCTTTGTTGAATATTAATTAATTGTAGAGACTTGGGTTTATTTCTGGGCTTTCTAGTCTGTTCCATTCGTCCATGTGTCTGTGCTTGTGCCAGTACCAGGCTGTCTGGATTACAGTGGCCTTGTAATAACATTTTGATATCAGGTATTGTGATCCCTCTTACTTTGCTCTTTCCCAAATTTTCTGCAGGTTTTCAGGGTCATTTATGGTTCCATATAACCAACATTACTTCTTGACTAACCCTTTCATGCTCTACTTCTCTGTGATACCACCTTTACTAAATTCTTATGTGTCCTGGGATACATTGCTGACCAACATTTCAGTTCTCTAAATGGTGCTCGTCTGCACAATTCTGTTTGTGTTTCACTGTTGGGTCCTTGTGGATGTCCACTTTGTTGTTCCTGATTAGGTGTGTATGGTATACAGATTCTAGCTGGATTTTTAAATTGATAGCTTTTCATTTCTCCATTGTATTACTCCTTTGTAATTGTCAATTTCAGTAGCATTGCCCCTTCTCATGGTCAGTTTGTCAGGAATGCAGTACAAGCTTATCTCCTAAAGCACACAAATAGTAAAGAACCTTACTACCAAACAAAACATAAAGGGTGAGGGCCAGGCCTCACATATATGTGAGCTGTGAAATGTGTGCTCTTTCATAACAACTCCTGGTTTCAGAGTCTTTACCATTTGTAACATAGGAGGTTGGAGGATTTCTAGCCAAGATAGTATCATCTGGTGTAAAAAGAGCAAATCTCTGGAAGGAGTTCCCAGAAGAGCTCTTACATGATACACAGCCCTAACCTTCTGTTAACTGCTCACCCCAACTCGACCTTGGTTCACTGTGGAATTATTTACCAGATGTGAAAATTGCATTTTATCACAGAGGAGGGGAGTTATTAACTATCAGATCTGCTCTTTGGGGGAGCAGAAACTGTGATAGGATTTGTTAAGAGATTTGCTATGCACGCAACATGTAAGAAGAGATGTGTTTCTTTAAAATGGATTTTCAATTTTTATCATTGTAGGAGTGCTATTTTTTGTCATCATTTTTCTGTCTGACAGCCTTCTTTCCTGTGTAGGTTCTACATCTAGGATCTGAGTATTTTATATGCAACCATTCTGCCAAAAGAGGAAATTCAGGGGTGTGAAAGTGTAGGGGGATGTGGGGCATAGGGGGATGTGAGGGACTGCCTATAGTTTGAATTTTATATTAGTCATACATTGATACTAAGAATGAAGGGTGAATGATTAAGTAATTTTCATGTTGATTAACTTCTGTTTAGTCCTGGCCTCGGTTTGATGGAGGTGTTAGGGTCTCTCTAATGAGGGTATTAAAAATTAAGAGTTTAGAATTACCTGTTTTTAGAGACTATTATAGAGAGCCTCAAAGTTAGTGTCTGGTTAACCACATCTGCTGTTTTAAAAAAGACACCTTGTTTACTATTGTGGCAAAGTAGGTGACTGAATTTATTACTCTTTAGCATTTCCAGCATACTTTATTCTCACTGAATGCCTTAAACTTATTTATTTATGTATATTGGGTGCTCTCTGCAGCACTCCAATGAGACGAATGGGTGACAAATTTTATTATCACCTGCTTTTCCAGTGAAGAAACAGGAGCTCCTGAGAAGAGAATGGATTTGCCTGGGTTTGCAGCTCTGAGCTCCCATCATCACTTTGTTAGGGGATCCTCAAAAATATGGTGATAAAGGCAAACACTCACAGCCTTCCTCTGCTCTCTCCTCCCAATCCTGGTGTGCCACCTATACCTCATCCTGTGTCCCACAAACCACAATGAGCACTCCCTCAAAATAAAAATCATCACTGTTCTTGGCCTCTGACTCTGAGTGCATTTTACATCCAGACACATCCCCTGCCTCATAATGGTGCCTTATTCCCTGGAGTCATCTTGACTCAGTCCCTCCACCCACTTCAATTGCCCAGTGAGCCATGTAGATCCTGTCCTCCAAATGCCTTTACATTTGTACCTACCCTCCACTTCCTCCTCTCATTACCATAATTCAGGCCCAGATTACAAAGATTACTTGGACTACTGTAATAGCCCTTACCTAGGTACCCACACCTCCCACCTTAAACTCTGCTGTCCTGTTCATCTTTCTTAAGCAGGGCTTTGAGAAATACCACTCTTCGTCTGGGGCCATTCTCAGGAGCTCCCACTGCATTTTGAATCAAGTGCAAATTCTTACCCTGAGCTCAAAACCCACCTTGCTTTTCAGCCTTCTCTCCTTCTATAAGCCAGAAACCAACCTTGTTGCGCATTAAGATCACCTGGGAAATTTGGTAATCAGGTGAGGTGCCTCAGATCTGCTTAGCGGGTCTGCTTCAGGGCTCAGAATTTAAGAGGTTAAGACGCTGTCCCTCAGGTTAAGACGCTGTCCCCCAGGTGCGCCCGCAGCCTCACACTGTACCCACGCACTGCCCCAGCGCCATTCTTACTAAGCCATATGTTTTCGGCCCCTGTGCCTGACAATGCTGTTCCTTGAGCCTCAAAACACTCCCCTCCCCGCCGCATGTCCACCTGCTGAAATTTAGTCATGCTTTAAGACTCAGTTTAAATATCTCCTCCTTCATAAAGCCTTTTCCAATTGTTCCAAAGGGATAGGATGCAAACTACTGCGCATTAAATTCAAGGTCCTTTCACACAGTACAGCCCCGCTTTACAATTCCAGTCTTATCTCCTGATTCCTCCCCTTTACACACACCTCTGCCAGGAATGCTGTGCTTCTCTCCCTCTTCCCTCCCTTCCCCATCTCTCTCTCTCTGTCTCTCTGTCTCTCTCTCTCTCTCGTCTCTCTCTCTCTGCCTCCCTCCCTCCCTCTTGCCTCTTTCCCTCTCCTTCTCTACCTTGTCCTACTAGGCTCAGCTCATATGTCACTTCCTCCGCGCCACATTCATCATAACCCACAGTCTTTCTAGACTCTTCCCCTCCCCCACCGGCACTAAGACACTCCCTCAGTGCTTGCTAGGCCCTTTATACCTAATGGAGAGCTCAAGGGCTGTAGCTTACTTCGTGGTTTACCTGTTTAACCTAACCCTAGGCAGTGAACTTGGCTAAGGTTGTGTTCTGAGGACCTGGCACAGACTCCACAGTCAGTCCTTCTAAAATGCACGCATGAGCCCTGGCTGGTGTAGCTCAGTGGATTGAGCGTGGGCCTGCAAACCAAAGGATCTCGGTTCGATTCCCAGTCAGGGCACATGCCTGGGTTGCAGGCCAGTTCCCAGCAGGGGACACACGAGAGGCAACCATACATTGATGTTTCTCTCCCTCTCTCCTTCCCTTCTCCTCTAAAGATAAATAAATAAAATCTAAAAAAAAATAAATAAATAAAATGCACTCATGAAGGAGTCCCTTTCCTCCCCAGCCATCCTGCCCCCAGAACGATCTTTGCCCTTTGCACTTCTCTCGAAGCATTTCTTTTTTCCCCTGTGTTTCTGCACTTTAAAAAAAATTTCTCCTACTAGATTTCAAGTACGCTAGAAGGTCGAGACCTGGAAGGATTTCACTCTCTATCCTCAAGGCTGCTTCCTCACCCTTGGCAGGAGCTCGATAAATGTTTGTTTAATTCAGTTTGTGGGGTGTTGTGCTCAGCTGGCTGCTAAACAACCCCCTTTAAGGGGTTAACTGATACCACTCGAAGTTCTGCTTTTGGGTTATTTGCATTTTAACGGGAATCTTAAAAACCCAAAGGATTCATGCTCTAATGTTGGGATTGAGGGATTACAGGGAGGTTCATTTAGTGTGGTGCTGGATGGGAACTGGAGAAAGTTGTTCTTTTAGCCTAGGAGCCCTTCAGCGTTTTTGTAACACAGACCCCCTTCGGCAGTCTGATGAAGCCTAAGGACAGAATAATAATTTTAAACTCACAACATAAAATAAATAGTGTTACAAAAATAGGATCAAAATATTAAAAGCATCCAATTTATGGCAGTAATAATATATGTGTTTCCTTTTTAGAGCATTAATAAAAAGCAGATCTAATAATTACTATAATTTTGTTGTAGTGATGAGTATAAGCAATATTTGGGACATCTGCCACAACTGTGAGGTGACATGAAAATATCTGTGACGCTACTGGTGAAAAAGTCATGGACTACTCATACTGAAATCTAGTGCCTTCGTTCATAACTGAAGAAAATGATAAATTTCTGTTAGGAGTTGGTGAAATAACGGTATATTTTTTCCTCCATCCAAATTTTAGCCTTAGACTCCATCATGGACCTGGGAGTAAGAGACCCTACTTAGCTGACATTCCGTTCCCCAACATGATTTGGTGGTGGGCGGTCTGGAAGCCAGTGTTGTTAGACCCTGGGCTCCGTTTTTATGCTCCACTGCTTCTATCTTGAGCCCCCAGATTCTTATCCTTTTTTACCCTTTATTTTCACAACCAAAGAAAGTAGTCTAAATTTGCTTCGTTTACAACAGAAATGGGAAACAAAGAGAAACAAAAAGGATTGTTAGGCCTTGGGGGAGGGAGGGGATCTTTAGTCCCTGGCCTGGGAGGGACCCCTCCCCCAAGGCTCTAAACTGGATGGGAGTGGGATCTAGAGGACGAGCAACCTCCGCGTTCTGAGATGGAAAAGTAGCTGCAGAGTTGACCTGAGTTTATGCTGACTCTAAATTTAGAAGTCAATATTGGGGCCAAAGAGCCTGATTCGAGCGGTGGTGCTGCATAATAGCCGTCCTTCTTGGCGGTTAGTGACTAAGTATCATTGCTCTTGAAACACTTCACTCCTTAATGCTGATGATATTTCTAATTTGGGTGAACGTGTTTGTGCAGTTCTCTTTTTAGCCTCAAAATACAGGGAACAGATTCAGTCGATCCCAGTTATCCTTGGGTATTTTAGTCTCTTAGAGCCAATTTTCCCCCAGATAGATTTACCCTACTGTTTACCATGCTGTAGGGCGCATACCTCTGCTCTCAGCGCCTGTACGCTTAGTGTGCGCAAGTAAATTTTAATATTAGTGGGACTTATCGCTACCAGCGTGAACACTACATCAATTAGCCCAGGCAAATCATCCTTCCTTGCCCACAACAGTAGTAACAGGAGTTTTGCCCTTGATATCTTCCTTTTCTCTTGCGTGCTTTTTCCTTTTGTGAGCTCATTCACTTTTATTGCTTCAGCTGTCACCTCTGCACCTCCAGCCTGCCCTTTCACTTGGCAGGACATCTCCACTTTAGTGTCAAATTGTCATTCTAAAACTTAACTCTCCTCCTTAGCAAACCAACTTCACCTTTCTAAAAAAATATATTTATTGATATATAATTTACATACTATAAGTTCACTCATTTTGAGTGTATGATTCATTGATTTTTTAAAATTTACGTTATTGTGCAACCATCATCAAAATCCAGTTTTAGAACATTTGCTTCACCCAAAAAAGATCTCTCATACTCATTTGCTATCTATTCCCATTCCCCATACCCACTAATCAATCTGCTTTCTGCCTCTACAGATTTGCTTTCCCTAGATGTGTCATGTAAATGGAATTATACAACATATAGCCTTTTGTATCTGGCTTCTTTCACTCAGCCTAGCAGTTTCGAGGTGCATCCATGTTATAGTATGTATCAGTACTTCATTCCTTTTTACTGCTGAATATATTCCATTATATAGATGTACCATATTTTATTTATCCATTCATCAGTTGATGGACATTTGGATTTTTTCTACATTTTGGCTATTAGGAATAATGCTGCTATGAATGTTCACATACAAGTCTATATGAACATGTGATTCTACTTCACTTAGAAATGGAATTGCTGGGTCATATGGTAAACTTATATTCAACTTTTTAGGAAATGACTAAACTGTTTTTGAAAGTGGTGGCACCATTTTATATTTTTACCAGCAATGTATGAAAATTAGTTTCTGCCCATTGTCACACTTGCTATTTTCTGTCTTCTTTTAAATTTTATATTTGTTTCAAATACACACTCTAATGGTTAGACAATTATTTAGTTTAGGAAGTGATCGTCCTGATAATTCTAGTACTCACTGGTCACCATACATAGTTATTGCAATATTATTGACTATATTCCTATGCTGTATTTTACATCTTGTCTTTTTTATGATAGTCATTCCTAATTGGTGTGTAGTGCTGTCTCACTGTGGACCAGTGTCATTTTTCAATCACCCCCATTTCTGATTACAATACCCCCCTTTCCACCAATTTCATGGCTAGAAATCAAACATAAGCTGTTTTTCCTTAAAGTGAGTGGCTGCAGCTTTCCTCAGTAGCTGGATTTGCCACCTCTTTGATCCCTCTTAGCTCCCCACCTGGGTCTGCATTATCTCACACCTAAAAGTCTGCTGTCCTCCAGCTACTTCCCCTGCTGCTTAGTTCTTTCTTTAAATCTTCCTTCCTATAGCTGTAGATGAACTGTTAGAATAATAAGGTGAAAAGCATATGCATGGATGTGAAATCAGAGGATCTGTGCTCTAGTCCAGGAATCACACTCATTGTCATGACCTTGAATTAGTTCTGTAATTTATTGGAGCCTAGCCTCCTTCATTGAGTTACTTAACCTCTCTGAGCCAGTTTTCTCATGTGCCAGGTAAGAATAATAATAGAGCCTATCTTATAGAATTGTTATAAGCCAACCATACAATCCATATAGAGTCCTTAGCACAGTGCCAGGTATATAGGAAAAAAATCAGTGTTTTAATGATTATCATGACTATTATTGTTATTCATTATGATGGAGGTATCTTCCAAACGTTTCACATGGTTATCATAAGGATCAGATGTGGCTGTGAATATGAAATGCTTTGAAGACTACCATGCAAATTGCAGTGGTGTTACTTTTATAGTTTTCCCCTGCTCAAAGAGAGAGACAGAGCAGGATAGCAGCAAGAACATAGTCATTGCCACCAGCCTAGCATTCAAATCTAGGCCGTGCTATTTGACAGTTGTGAAGCTTAAGCAAGTCATTAAACTTCATTTTGGTTTTCTCATCTGCAAAATGGATATAATTATGAATCACAGTCAGGATGATACCATAAAGAAAGTACCTGTTTCATAAGTGGTGTTCAACAAATTGTTTTTTTGTTGTTGTTTAAACTCACAGTGTATCCTTCTGTGTGCTTATATTCTGTGTAAAAAATTACTACCTTCTTTAATTAACTGTATTCCCCATTGTATGCCAACACCCACACTGATGAGAGGCTGTTCTGTAGGGCTGTGAGAGCTTTCCTCTCAGACTAACTTGGGTTTTAATCTAAACTCCCATTTAGCTGCATGACTTTAGGACAGTCACTTACTCCTTGAAACATCTGGCCCTCAACTGTAAAATGGGGATAACAGTTTACACCTCATGGATTGTTATGTGTATTAAATGAGATGATATTAAGGTAGTACTTAGAATAGTGCTTGGCACATGCACACAATAAATAATAAATAAATGGCAGCTGTCATTATGACTGTCTATAACCACCTTCACTATCACCATTTTCTGTCCACACATAGGCTGTTCTCTTTTCATTCTCTGCCTTGACTCTTTGTCTCCCCCTCTTGAGCCATCTTCCCCTTCTGGAACTGCTCCAATCTATTCTTCTGATCCTCCAAATTATTGCTTGCTACTCCAGTCTCTACTAACTGACTTTTTTTTTTAATTCTGGAAATTCAGATTTTGTGTCACATCTATCATGCCTATAATACAGTTTAGGAATTAATTGTTATTAAACTTTTTCCCCCTCAACTGGCCTGTAAAATTCCTTTCAAGGACTATTTCTTCAGCTTCTAATACAATTCTCACTCTACTTAATTCAGCATTAGACACATTCTAGGTGCTTATTAATTTTTGATTGATAAACAATAACTAAGACAGTAAATGTCATTATGAAAATTTCAAGTCATTAATGTAAATCAGGACTGATCTGGAGCAAAATTATTCTGAAACACAGCACAGAGTGGATAAAAGAGTGGTGGATAAAGCGTTCCCAAAATCAAGGTCAGCACTGTTAGTTAACTGACACAAATGACCTTTTCTTTTTTCTTTTCCTCATCCTTTCTTGCCATCTTTCTTCAAAATCATCCCTTCCTTCAATCCCAGAGGACAATTGCCCTTAGAAAGTCCTCTGAGTGTTTACTTCCAGCTTGAGTTTCTGGGAAAGGTTCTCCAAGCTTCAGAATTAGCCTTTTCTTTCTTCCCCACAAGAGTTCCTCAGTACTGTTAGGAGTTTAAGGAGGATAGAGGTCCAGCCAGATAAATTACTAAAATGAAAGAGGGCTAACCCTTTATCGTGTTACCATTCCCAAGGGCTTGGGGAATTTACATCTTAAATCCAGAGGTATGAATTTGCAATAGCAGAACTTAAAGAAGTATGTTAGAAGACTTGAAGAGATACCAGTGAGTGAAATTTGGTGTGAAAATAAGTATTGAGGAGGTGATCTTTTTAATGCTCCTAAAATCCTTCCTAAGCCAATTCAATTGTAGATAATTCAGAGATACCACATGTAATAATAATAATTACCAACATTTATTGGGCACTTACTATGTACCAGGCACTATTCCTATATGCAGTCACTCATTTTTGTTACCTTGTAAGAAAAATAATATCCTTTCTCCACTTAATGGAAGAAAAAACTGAACCCTAGAGAGGTTAAGTAATTTTTCTAAGGTCATACAACCCTCTTATGGCAGAGCTGGGATCCAAAGCCAGAGAATCTGATTGACAGCCTCTCCAATCTCAAGACAAAGAGGTATCTGACCACACTGCATATCTCTTGAATCAACCTGACACTTGACCCCTTCAAGTTGCCTCAAATACCACCACTTCTGTGAAGCAGTTTCTGCTTACCTCACCCAACCCCTAAATGATAGATCTCCTCTAATTGCCATTTTGCTGTCTGCCTCTCTTCTACCACTTATTCATTACTTTCTATATTGTAGTGTGGTTATTTATATACGTTGTCATACAGGTGAGCCTTTGTACATCGCTAAGTCTTACGCATTCTTTAAGATTCCACTCAGGTCTTACTGCATTCCCGACTCTCCTACCTGAATCAGATAGATACCTCTCCTCTCTGTGTCCAAACACATGGTATTTATCCATATCATAGCACTTATTATAATTATAAATCGATTATCAATGTTTATTTGTTAGCATTCCTAACTAGATAGATCCTACATCCCAATAGCAGGGAACATGTCTTATGTCTATTTGAATCTTCAGTACTTTTCAGAAAACCTGACACAAATAAGGCACTTACTAAAATCTTTTTTTTAAATGAATGAATGCATATTCCATGTAAGTCTGATTACACTTTGAGGACAAAATTGAATATCTGACTTGTGTTTTGTACTTCCCAAAATGTTCTGCACATAGTAGGTGCTCAATAAATATAGCAATGACTAAATGGCTGCAGAACACAAAGAGGTATAAGGTCCTACTCTCAAGATATATAAGACTAGGAACTATGATAAAAGGTAGATGATATTAAAAGTTTTCATATATTCTAAAATTAGTAAATATAAACATCTACTGAATATGAAAGACAAATAACTTTTTTTCTTTTGTTCAAAGTTATTTGTCTAGTAAAAGACAATTCACTACTCAAACCTATGTCTAGGTGACTCTCTAAAGTCAATATTTTTCTGTTATAACACATTGTTGTGATGTTAGGGTAGACAGGCCTTAGTTGGGCCCAGAAGAACCAGTGGGGCTAAAGTAATTAATTACAGATGGATTGGTACTGCATGAACTATTATATATATATATATATATATATATATATATATATATATATATATGTGCAGGTTTTTAAGGAAGATCTGTCTGTAAAGAGCATGGAGAATTGACTGAGGAGGGGAGAGTCTGGGGACAGGAATATCTATTTGGAGGCTATTACTCCAAATAGCCTCAATGGGAGCAGTCTCAACTTGGGAGCAGAAAATAAGAAATTGATTTAAGGATCAATTCGTGGACACTGTTGACTGAGAAGATACATGGACAGATGGAGATTTTGAGTCAGGATTAGTCCAAAGTTTTGAGCCTAAGTGAAAGACAATGAATTTAGAGGTAAGTCTTAATTTCGAAAGATGCTGAGTTTGTTTTTTGATGTCTGAAGTTGACTTCTAGATCGGTAAGCTGAGTAGATAGAAATGCAGTATTTAAGCTCAAGAGAGGCCTGAGCTTGACCTGTGATGAGTAAAGTTTGTGAGAGACATCCTAGGGAGAATTGTAGAGAGAAAAGATAAAAGAACCAGGGACTTTAAGGAAATAAAAATTATGAGACAAAAGGAAGGATTTAAATGAATAAAGATGAAGGCCTCTAGGTATCTTATCTGAAGAAAATGAAATCACTATCTCAAAGAGATATCTGCACTTCCTTGTGCATTGCACCATTATTTACAATAGCCAAGGCCTGCAAACCACATAGGTGTCCATCAATAGGTGAGTGGATAAAGAAAATGTGGGGTGTATATGGTTGAATATTATTCACCATAAAAAAAAAAAGGAAATCCTGCCACTTGCAATAACATGTATGAAACTTAAGGGCATTATGCTAAGTGAAATAAGTCAGATGGAGAAAGGTAAATACTGTGTGATCTCACTTACATGTGAAAAATATATATATGTGTGTGTGTGTGTGTGTGGTCTGTCCAGAAGGTATCCAGCCAAGTAATATGAAATATTTCAGACATTTATTGAAGAAAATACAAGGTACAAGAAACATAGTATATAGGACAATGATGCCTCAGTCCCCTTCAAAGTAGGCACCTTGAGAACTTACACAGTTCTCTCAGTCACCATCAGCTACTTCATCATATTCTTCTGAATGTCATTGGCAGCCTGAAATCTCTTCCATTTCTAAGGTGATTTTAGTTTGGGGAAGAGCCAGAAGTCGCACAGTACCAAATCTGGGCTGTAGTGGGGCTGAGTCAGCTGAGTGATTTGATGTTTCACCAAAAAAAATTTTATGAGATGGGATGCATGCATGAGTGGGCGTGTTGTGATGAAGCTGCCAATCACCAGTTGCCCATAGCTACAGTCTTCTGAATCATTCAAATAGTTCCACGGAGGAATATTCAAATTTAACACAAAATTTGATGCAGATTTGTTGCTCTACTTCCTCAGTCATTTTGAATGCAATGGCCACAAAGTACACATGCTCACTCAATGGCATCTACCACCTCCACAGATTAATACAGTGAGGTTGTCATTATTCACGCATTCACATTCCAGTCCACTCTCCTTGGCTGCCCAGTTACATCTGGGCAAACCATTCTTGTTATATTAACAATGGCTGGACTTTTTCTGGACAAACCTTGTATACATATCAAACTCATAAGAAATGGAGAACAGATTGGTGGTTACCAGAGGCAGGAGATACAGTGTGGGGGTAAATGGGTGAAGGTTTCCAAAAGGTACAAACTTCCAGTTATAAGATACATAGGTCCAGGGATGTAAAGTATAGTTTGGTATTTATAGTCAATGATACTGTATTGTATATTTGAAAGTTACTAAGGGAGTAGATCTTAAAAGTTTTTATCACACAAAAAATTATATCTATATGAGATGATGGATGTTAATTAAACAAGGTGGTAATCATTTCACAACACATACATATCATGTTATATACCTTAAATTTATACATTATATGTCAATTATATCTCAATAAAATTGGTGGGAGGAAGAAGACAATTAGAATATCATTATCTTGGAATTCAAACTATAAGAGATTCGGAAAGAAAAGGATATTCATTGGATAGATTTGGCCATTAGATTTGGCCATGTTGAAGAGATAATTTTGGTAGAATGGTTGGGCTATTACAGAGTAGAAAAATGAATTGCAGTGCAAGGAATGTAGGTTACCCCCTGGATAAATTAGGAATAAAAAGGAAGGGGGAAAAGAGAGCACTGGTATAAGAAAGATTTTACTGAACATACTGAAGGAAAGGGTAAGTCAATGCAAGAGATAGAGCTGAGCAAAACCCTTCAGAGGTGGGATAAGATGACAAGTTTGGTCTTCCAGTGTAGTAGTGGATAAAATTTGGAGTAAATGCTGTGGGAAATGATATAGGAGGCAATGAAAATACATAGAAAGGTTGCCAAGTAAAAAGTACTACAGTTCAGTTGAAGTTTCATTGCTTGCATTTTGTTTGATGTCCAATTTTCTTGGTTCATGTTTTTTTTCTAAGTAATGTCTGGGAGCCCAGGAGTGAAAAACAAAGAAATGTGCAAGCATTAGGAATTTCCATTGCTGGAAAGATGGGTTATCTAGGATTCCAAAAAGGCAATGTGGCCAGTGAGAGCAAACTGGATGCAAAACATGGATGGAGGTGAGGTCAAAGCTGTGGTGGTTGGGCAGAAGTTTCAGAGAAGGTGGGGAGAGGTGTAAATTTATGAAGAGCTAAGGGAACAAAAGCATTTCAAAAGTGGAGTTTACAGGTAAAAAAAAAAAAAGACTAGGGGCAAACTTAAGCGACAGATGCTGTGAATAGTTTAAGAACTAAGAAGCCAGTCCTATACGATCCATGCTTACACCACAGTGAGTGGTTATCATTAGGAGAAGCAGATTTCAGAAAGAAAAAAATAATAAACAAAACAAACCCAGGTCTCTTTAGTGTCAAAAGCCTTCTTTTTAAAAACAGTTTTACCATTTGGATTGAAAAAGTGACTTATCTTAGAGTTTCTAGAGTAGCAGAAACAGTTTGAAACTTTTATTTATAGGACTCTTTAAAAAATGATTTTCTGCCCTGGCTGGTGTAGCTCAGTGGATTGAGCGTGGGCCTGCAAACCAAAGGATTGCGGTTCAATTCCCAATCAGGGCACATGCCTGGGTTGCGGGCCAGTTTCCAGCAGGGAACACATGAGAGGCAACCATACATTGATATTTCTCTCCCTCTCTCCTTCCCTTCCCCTCTAAAGATAAAGAAAATAAAATCTTTTAAAAAATGATTTTCTCATTCTCCATTAGTATTTATGTGTAGCCAGAGTGCTTGATCCCTATACAGCAAAATAGAATTCTTTCTCAAGTGAGATGGAAATGCAGAGAAGTTAGAAAATTCAGATTTTACAAGTTCTAGTAAAATAAATATTTGATAGAATACATCATTTTAACACATTTTTATCCCATGTGCAATGTAGCTGGATTACCATTACTGTGGCAATCTTAATCATTAGATTTCATGACTTTTAGCATGTTTAAATTCTTGAAATTATTGCCATTGTACTCTAGTTTCGCATTTAATATTCATTTACATTTTTCTTCTGTCTCAGTAAATGATTTTGAACTTCGACACATACAGTGGAGAGAGGGTATAATGCCTAATAAAATGGTTAAGATCTTTTGCATGTGTATTGTTATAATGAGCTTTTTTTTTTTTTAGCTTTCTGAGTAAAGGTGGTCTGGTCTGGAATGCCCCAGCCCGGACCTTATTTTGGTAGTGATTTTTTTCTTATACAAACAGTCTACAAAATCCCTCATTTCCACCTACATTAGCAATCTCAAGTGTTTTTTGAGTTTAGTTGTCTTTTCATCTGTTTATACCTTTTTCTTCTTGCCTTCTTTTTACATCAAATGTTTTCTGCCAAAAATTGTCTCAAAAAAGCATTTTATTTTAATTATTTCCCATTTGGAATCCTTCAATTGATCTTAAATTTATATTGTTTTACCTACTATTGTCTTTTTTTTCTCTACATTTATATCCTCAGTCATAATGGAAGACAGAGAAAACATCTTGCTGTGAAAAAGTTTTTCATAGGATCTAAGCTGGGGAAGCATGATATATATACTTATATGACCAATCAAGAGTTTTAAATGGTTTCCAAAGCTTTTTACCACTCAGGGCTCTCCTGTACCATCCTTTATAGCCAGCACCATTTTTTAAAAATGTTGCCCCAAGAAAGACTTCCTATTTTAGACAGAGAAACTGACACAGAAATAAGTAGCCTGGTTAAAATCATGGGCTATAGAAGCAAGAGAAGAAGAAAATTTATCTGAAAGGTTTTCTTAGGCTCCGCCAAAAAAGAAATGCCAATCAGCCACAAAATCAGGCAGTAAAGAGCTTTAGTGGAGTTTGCACACCCTGATGAGGTTCTCCTGTCCGCAGAGCAGGGCTGAGGAAGTCACGCCCAAGTAAGGGAGATGGTGGGTTTTATGCAGCAAATTTTGGGTGGTTCTCTTCATGGGAGCTGAGGGTTGGTCCTTTTGAACCAGGCGGCCATACGCTATTGGTGGTCCCCTTCAGGCTCAGGTTGCTGTGCGGATGTCCCTTTTAGTGAAGCCCACAGTTTTGGTTCCCCAATTTGACGTCAGCCGTCTTTTCTGGGTTCTGGTTCAGCCGCCATTTTGTCCCGCCCTGCCCAACCAGACATTCCAACCTCTTTGACAGGATAAGGGGCGCTGAGT
>PVKM010003124.1:0-59732 GCA_004027735.1 Carollia perspicillata
GCTGGTGTAGCTCAATGGATTGAGCGCGGGCTGTGAACCAAAGGGTCACTGGTTCGATTCCCAGTCAGGGCACATGCCTGGGTTGTGGGCCAGGTCCCAAGTGGGGGCCACATGCGAGGCAACCACACATTGATGTTTCTCTCCCTCTCTTTCTCCTTCCCTTCCCCTCTCTCTAAAAATAAATAAATAAAAAATATTTTTTTAAAAATGGTGTTTTTAATACCAGAAAGGAACTAATTAATTGCGCATTAGGGAAGGCTATACTTAACATCAATCTGCCTAACTTAAAGCTTTGTAGAAAATCTTAGGTACTCTTTTATTTTATTATATTTATATTATAAACATAATCTATATTATATTAGTATAATATATATTATTATATTATATTATATTATGTTATATCATATATAAATATATATTATATTTCTATTTCTATTTTATTTTATTTTATTAGGTACTCTTTTATGACGGAGTATTTAGGTACTCCGTCAATGTATATCCTGATCACAGAATGTTATTTGTGATAGCACTGACCCAGTGCCTCTTAACACAGGCTGATACTGTGGATCTAGAGTATGGTGGCTTAAAATGATTACTTCTGGAAGACAGAAATGTATTATAATATTTCTCAGTATTATTAAAATACAAATAGATCCATGAAGATGTTACACTACCCATATTTCCCAATATCAAAGCAAATGATTTTTTTCTGAATCCTCTTACTTCATAACTAAAAAAAAAAAAACCCTCACAAACAGAAGGGCTTAGAAAGTACACAATAAACTCTGTGATTTACCCATTAAAAATCATTAAAGAATCAGTATTCAGAGATTGGTTTAATCTTCATATTAAAACAGTAAAATTTTTATTTCTGAATTTATAATGAAATTAGATACCATGGGAACTATTATTCTTGTGATTAAGAAGAAGGCAATTGGAGAAGTACCAATTTATAACTTTTTTTAAAGTAGAATTCCCAATCATAACATGTCTTAATAAGCAGTAAAAAACCCTATAAATTATGTCAAATCATTATTGGTCTCCATAAAGAAGTAATAAAGGTTTATATTTTCTACATTACTGCAGTTCTAGAACTGCTAAATCATATCCTTAAATTGCTCAAATGCTCAACCTGTACTATTTCTAAACCATTGGCCTAGCATTATATTTTGTTTTCAAAACAGCAAATATGGATTCAGTCTAAATTATTCTTTCACCAGTGTTATAAGTCTACCTTCTCAAGAAAAATTTAAGTACCTAAGTAGGTTATATTTTTCAGAAGATTCATTACTACTCTTTTTTTTCTTTACATCTCCCAATACCCTGTGTGAAGATGTCATTCTAACATAGAATAGCCATTCTAACAGGAATCATTTTAAAATCAAGAGGTGCATCACCGTGAAAGACAGGAGATTCTTGTACATAAGCCATCAATAAAATGAAGGCCTGTTCATTTTATCACAATGTTCAAGTGGCATTTCAAGTATTTCTTTAAAAAGTCAAGGAAAGATAAAAACTATTTACCTGATGGCAGAATTTGGTCTCGTTCTTTTAATGTAATCCATGGCCTCGGAGGAAGCTGCTCTGGATGAACTAAAAAAGTAAAAGTTGAACATAAGATGATTACTAAAATCAGTATCATTCACTTTATAATATCAAATCAACTTGTTTTCTCTTCAGCTGTAATGACCCACAAACTGACTTAAAAATATAATGAAATATAATGAAAATTTTTAAGTCAAAGGAAGTTTAAGAAGAGCAATGCAGGAAACACATAACTAATATATAAAAAGAATATTAAGAAACTCAATAGCACTTCCACTTACAGTGTATTTATGAAAAGTAATTATTTAAAACCTTATTTAGCTTTTTACATCTTAAATACACATTGACTTAGCCTTGTTCCCTTCTAGGAAATGAAAGCTATGTGAAGTTCCAACATACTGTTGAACTAAAATATTCAAAATATCTTTTTTTAAAAAATCCTCACCCAAGGATGTTTATTGATTTGGGGGCTGGGGTGGGAGGGGGCGCAGAGGGATTAACTTGATATGAGAGAGAAATATTGATCAGTTGTGGCAACCTTTTGGTGTGCTGGTGTACCGGGACAACACTCAACTAACTGAACCATGACAAAGGCAAACATTCAAATATCTTTAAAATAGAAAACAACATACATGAATATATACTAAAAATTAATGTATTTTCTAATGGGCCTTAATTTCCTAATTTAAATCTTTCATAACATCAACACAAAGCAAGAGATAAAAAATAACTAGATTGTACAGAAAATGACACTAGCTAAACATTAAATGCTCAGATATGGTTACTAATACCATGGAACTAAATATCACCCAACTATCAGAAGAAAGAAAATTCACTAAGTTAAGGTTAACAACTCCCTTTTCTTTTTTCTTTTAAAAACATTTTCAATTACAGAACAATCTGAAGCAAGTTTGCAGATCTGCCAGGGGTATTAGTGGCTGAGAAACCAAAAACATGCCATCTTCATCCAGCCACAGAAATTATCACAAAAGTATCCAAGATTTTGAAGTATCACTTTACTAGCCATTCTTGTATCAAAAGTCTGCCTAGAGGATGTCCATTTTAGCAGCTGTACTTTTCATGCCAGCACTGATATACTGTCCCACCACAGTGCACAAGGGGTCCCTTTCCTGCACACCCTCACAGCACTTGTCACTTCTTGTCTTTTTTATAATAGCCATTCTAACAGGTGTGTGGTGATATTCATTATGGTTTTGATAAACATTTCCCTGATGATTACTGGTGTTGAACATCTTTTTATGTATAGTCACCTAAATGTCTTCTTTGGGAAAATATCCACTTAGATCTTCTGCTATTTTTTAATTGGATTGCTTAGGTTTTGTTTTTGCTACTGTAGGAGGTTTTTGTGTATTTTTTGGATATTAGTCTTTTATATCAGACATATGATTTGCAAATATTTTATCTCATTCAGTAGCTACCTTTTCATGTTCTTGATAATTTCCTTTGCTGTGCAGAAGCTTTTCAGTATGAGATAGTACTTACATATTTTTGTTTTTGGTGTCAGATTAAAAAAATCATCAACAAGGCCTATATCAAGGAGCGCACTGTCTATGTGTTCATCTAGTTTTATAGTTTCAGGCCTTACGTTCAAGTCTTTAATCCATTTAGAGTTAATTTGTGTGTATGGTGTAAGACAGTGGTTGAGATTCCTTCTTTTACATGTGACTGCACAATTTTTCAAGCACCATTTATTAAAGAGCCCATTCTTTCCCATTGTATTGAATATATTCTTGGCTCCTTTGTTGTAAATTAATTGACCACATATGTGTGAATTGCTTTCTATTCTGTTCTATTGATCTATGTGTCTGTTTTTATGCCAGTACCATACTGTTTTAACTACTATGCTTTGTAATACAAGTTTAAAATCAGGGGGCATGATACTTTCAGCTTCTTCTTTTTCAAGCCTGCTTTAGCTATTTGGGTTTGTGTGTGTGGTCCCATACAAATAATATGATTATTGTTCTAGTTCTTTGAAAAATGTCATTTGTAATTTTGATAGGGTTTACACTGAATCTGTAGATTGCTTGGATTCTGTAGATTGCTTGGATAGTATGGACATTTTAACAATATTGATTCCCCCCAATCCATTAACATGATATATATTTCCACTTACTTGTGTCTTCTTCGATTTCTTTCATTAATGTCTTGTTTTCAATATATATGTCTTTCACCCTGGGTTAAATTTATTCCTAGTTATTTTATTCTTTTTGATGCAACTATAAATGGGATTGTTTTCTTTATTTCTCTTTCTGATACTTTATTATTGGTGTATGGAAATGCAGCATTTTCATGTACTGATTTTGTGTACTTCATACTTTATTGAATTCATTTATCAGTTCTAACAGTTATTTTTTTTTACAAAGTCTTTAGGGTTTTCTAAATATAATATTATGTCATCTGCAAACAGTGACAGTTTTGCTTCTTCCTTTACAACTTGGATGTCTTTTATTTCTTTTTCTTTCTTAACTGTTCTGGCTCAGACTTCCAATATTATGTTACATAGAAGTGGAGAGATTGGGTATCCTTGTAATGTTGCTGCTCTTACAGGAAATACTTTCAGATTTTCACAATTGAATATGATGTTAGCTGTGGGCTTGTCATTTATGGTCTTTATTATTTTGAGGTACATTACCTCTATATCCACTTTCAGAGTTTTTATCATAAAATACATGTTGAATTTGTCAAATGCTTTTCTGCATCTACTGAGATGATCATTTGACTTTATCCTTCATTTGGTTAATGCAAATGGTGAACCACCTTTACATACCTACGATAAATCCCACTGGATTGTGCTGTATTAAATGTATGGTTGAATTCCATTTCCTAATGTTTAGTTGAGGATTTTTTGCCAGGATATTGGCCTATAATTCTCTCTTCTTGGGGGAATTCTTGTCTGGTTTTGGCATTAGGGTAATGCTGACATCATAAAATAAGTTTGGAAAAGTTCCCTCATCTTCTATTATTTGGAAGAGTTTGAGAAAGATTGGTGTTAAGCCTCCTTTGAATATTTGGTAGAATTCAATGGTGACACCATCTGGTTCTAGACTTTTGTTTGTTGGGAGGTTTTTGATTACTATTAATCAGTCTATTCAGACTTTCTGTCTCATCAAAATTCAGTCTTGATAGGGTCTGTGTTTCTGGGAATTTATTTCTTCTAGGTTATCCAATTTGTTGGCATATAGTTGTTCATAGAAGTTTCTTATGATCCTTTAATGTAATTATTTCTTTGGGATGAAAGGCTCTCTCTATATACATCAGTTAAGTCCATTTGATCTAGGACATTGTTCGATGCTTCAATATCTTTGTTGATACCTTGTTTGGAAGATCTATCCATTTTGACAGTGGGGTGTTGAAATCCCCTACTATAATTGTATTGCTGTCAATATCTTTCTTGAAGTCCTCCAAAATTTCCTTTATGTATTTGGGCGCTCCTATGTTGGGTGCATATATATTTATGATGTTTATGTCTTCTTGATGGATTCTTCCCTTGAGTATTATGAAGTAACCTTCTGGGTCTCTTTTTATGGCCCTTTTTTGAAGTCTATTTTGTCTGATATGAGTATCGCTACCCCAGCTTTTTTTCCCTGTCCATTTACCTGGAATATTTGTTTCCAGCCCTTCACCCTTTAATGTAATTATTATTAGGCATGTACTTATTGCCATTTTGTTAATTGTTTACCAGTTGTTTTTGTAGTTCCTCTCTGTTCCTTTCTTTTTTGGCAATGTGGGTGATTCAATGTTGCTGATGGCTATCACTCTAGCACAGCCCAAGAGAGCCAACCCATCCCACACCTCACAGGGGTCAGCAGCACTGGGCATGGTTTGCTTACAGTAACGGAATCACGTGAGCCTGGAAAGGCTGATAAAACCTATCTCATAAAACTAAACTGGGCAACTGCCAGCTAAAACTGAGATTTAAAAATCAACAGGAATCTCCTAACTTAATATTCCAAATATCCAAGGTACAACGGAAAATTATTGGTCACACCAAAGATCAGGAAAATAACAACTTACACAAGACTCCAACAAACACCAACAGAGAATAATCCAGATGTTGAAATTATCTATAGATTTTAGAGCAGCCATGGTAAAGATGCTTTAAAGAAACCCCCAGCAAGGAAGCCCAAGTTACATGTTTTAAAAAGGACCAAATTGGGCATTCAGAAGCCATGTGACAATGGGGTCAGAGATTGGGCAAAGCAGACACAAACCAACAAATGCCAAGAATTTGGGTTTCCCCAAAAAGCTCAGAGCAAAGTCCACAAGAGATTCTTCACCACAAGAGATTCTTCACAGAGCCTCCTGGAAGGAACCAACCCAACCAACATCTTGATCCCGACATCAGGTCCCTAGAACCATGGAATTTTAAGTGTTGTTTATGAAACAAATGGTGCTTTGGCCTTAAGCCTGGGTGTCTGGGACATTGGCCTCCCTCACTAAAACCAGAGTGTTTTCAGCCCACTGCATCTTGGGCAGCCAGAGCAGCCACCCGAATGGGGAGAAGGGTTCTCTCTGTGGCGAGGGGCAGAGGCCATATTTGTGCCCAGTACGAGAAAGGATGCATCCCATATACTATGCCTGATTCACAACCCTCCCAAGGTCCTAGATACCTAAATGTCTTGCTTTATTTCTGTTCACCTAAAAATTAAAAGGTCTTTCAAAGTGGAAAATATATCAAGTAAAAAGGACCAAACTGAAATTATTGAACTGAAAAAATACAATAAACAAAATAACAAAACTCAGAGAAAAGGCACAATAATGAAGATTTAAACAGATAAAATGATTGAATTTAAGAACCAATAGAATTTATTAATATGAATAAAAAGAAAATAAACTAAAAAAGTAAATGAAGCTTGAAACCTGTGGGACTATCCCAAAAACTCTAAATTCATATAATCAGAGACCATAAGAAGGGGAGAAGGAATGTAGATTTAAATACTATTCTTAAGAGACTACAACTAAAAATTCCCAAATTTAGTTAATGACGTATGTCTACAAATTTAAGAAGGTAAGCAAACTTCAAGTAGAATAAACCCAAACAAATCCACACCAAGACACATTATAATTAAATGGAAAATTAATAAACTCATAACTCTGAAACATATCAGATAGAAATTACACATTACCTATAAGGGAACAACAGGTTTCTTTTCTGAAAACACGGTGGCCAGAGAAATTGGTACACCATTTTTTAAGTGCTGAAAGAAAAGTATCAAACACAAATTCTGTGTTCAATAAAATTATCCTTCAGGAATCAAGGGGAAATAAAGATGTTATTATAAGAAAACTAAGACACTTTGTTGCTAGTAGATCTGCCCACGAGAAATGAATGGCTGAAGGAACCTCTCTTAGCAGAAAGAAAAGAATAACAGAAAAATTAGAATATCAAAAACACCCCAAGGAACAAGTAAAAAAATGAGTTAACAGATCATCCTGCTCCACACAAGCTTCTTAAAATGATGGTTGAAGCACAAACCACATCTATGTGGCCCTCAGTATAGGTAGGGAAAACACCAGAGACAACTAGGGAGACCCCAAAATACTGGAATTATCTTCTGGAGGGTGGGTCTCTTGTAGTACAGGCTTCTTTCACTAGGTGAGTGTTCTAAGAACCCATCTGCACCATGTACCAGCTGGCGTTCTTATGGGAGGCTTTATTGGGCTTCAGTGAATTTTTTTTGAAGACTCTTTCAACGTGTTTGCCCATTTCATGATGGGTGATGTCTGAGTGCACCTTCCCACACTGTACTGAGTGTTCAGCAGTTTTTGACCAAAAAACAGCATAACTCCCATGCCCCATTCTCCCTATTCACCCAATCTGGTCCCGAGCGACTTTTTCCATTTGTTTCCCTGAATGAAAAAGTCTGTAAAGGGAAACATTTTGCCAATGTAGAAAAGGTGAAACAAGAAATGCCAGGAACATTAAAAGGCATCCAAATTAACAAGTTCAAATTAAGAAGTACAAATTGGTAGTTTTACAGAATAGCCATGGGATGTAAAGTACAATATAGGAAATGGAGTATCCACAAAATTTATACACGTGACCAGCGGACATGAACAAAGTTGTGGGGATTGCCTGAGGGCGTGGGGAGTGCTGGGTGGAGAGGGGAAAAGAAGGAAAAATTGGGACAACTGTAAGGACATAATCCATAAAACATAATTACAAAAACCATTTTGAGCAGTGGAAAAAACATCTCAATAGGTGTATTGCATCAAATGGAGAGTACTTTGAGGGTGATTTAAGTTTAAACATGTAAGAATAAATACATGATGTTTAAAAAATAAATTGTTTTTGGGGGGAGGTCCCCTCTTGTACATTTAAAAGTGGGAAGGTTGTAAAAACATAAATGGAAGTAAGGCATCAATAATTCATTTATGTGATAAAATACCATTATCAGTAGACTATGCTAAGTATGGATGTTGTGATATTTAGAGCAACCACTAAGAAAATTATAAAGAAAAGAAAAAAATTATAAAGACGATGTACTCAAAAACAGCAAAAATAAAACAAGATAGAATCCTAAAATATGTTTAAATAATCCACAGGAAAACAAGAAGAGATAAACGAAGTAGAGGAAAGGCAGGAAACAATCAGAAAACAAGTACTAAAATGGCAAACTTAAGTTATACATATTTACAATTTAACTATATGTAAATGGTTTCAATACACAAATTGTAAGAGTTGAATCTCGATGGAATAGATTAAAAAATGACACATGACTCAACTGTATGCTGTTTATAAGTATGAGGATGGAAAAAGACTATAAACAAAAAAGTCAGAGTGGTTATATTATTATCGGATAAAGTATACTTAAGAGCAAAGTAAATACTAGAAACAAAGAAGGTCATTACATAATGATGGAAAAGATCAAGCCACCAAGAAAATGTAGCAATCCTAAATATGTATCTACCAAACAACAAAGCTTCAAATTACAAACCTTAGTAAATTAGACTCAAACAATAATAAAACACAACAGAAAAGTAAACATTTGTAAATAATCCATGGGTCAAAGACAAAGAATCCAAGAAGAAATTTTTTTAAGATTTTATTTATTTATTTTTAGAGCTAGGGAGGGAGGGAGAAAGAGAGGGAGAGAAACAGATTCTTGCACATCCCAGATGGGGGCCTGGCCCACAACCCAGGCCTGTGCCCTGACTGGGAATCAAACCTGTGACCTTTCAGTTCCCAGGCCAGCACTCAATCCACTGAGCCACACCAGCCAGGGCTCAAAAAGAATTTTTAAAAAATACATAAGAATGGAAATAAAAAACACAATATATCAAAATTTGTGGAATGCAACTAAAATAGATTTGCAAGGTACATTTATAAGCTACATGCTTACATTAATATAAAAGGAAAGGTCTCAAATTAACAATCTAAGTTGTTATAATGAATAAGAAAGAGAACAAAATAAACTTTAAGCAAGCAAACAGAAGGAAATACTAACATAGAAGAGAGCAGAAAGATTAAATATGAAAGAACTGAAAAAATAAAGTGTAAATTCTAACCAAAAGAGAAGTGATATCCTGGGTTCACAGCAGTCATTAACTAACTGTGTTTAGTTGGGTAAATTGCTTTACTTTCTGTATCTCAGAATTTGCCTGTACAATGCCAGTAAAAATTCCTACCTCCTAGGTCTTACAAAGACTAAAGGAGATAATGAAACAAAAGTTCCTTACATATTGTTTGGTTAACAGAAAAAGCACTCAGTGTAGAAAAAGAAGAATATCCCACTACCCCGGGATATACTAATGGCAGGAACTGCATACCTATAAGCACTTATAAAATGATCAGATGCTCTTAAGTACAATGAGACATATTAGTTAATAGTAAAATCTGTAGAGTTTATTGCTTTGGCATTAAAAGTTACCTGCAAGATTGTCAAGCATAAAGTTCAGTAGCTTTCGGGTTCCATCTGGGTCCTGGTATAAATTGAGAATATCCTGTGATAAAGGATTGCCTAAAGCAGAAGACAAAAATACAATATGTAAGACTTACAATAGTAAAACCAGACCAAAAAACATAATTTTATATAGTGAATTTTACTATATTTAATCTAAACATAAATAACATGAATTTAAAGAAATGCTCCGGTATTCATAAAGAAAAACTTCAGGAGTTATTTTTCCCACCTGCCACTATTTATATTATATCCTCATCATTTATGTTTGTGAAAATCATGTGTATACATACACATCATATAAATACTAATCTTGGTCAATTCTCGGGTAATGTGACAACTTGGTACTTTAAGCAACCACTATAGGTTCTATATTTGTCTTTAAGGACAATATTTTAACTGACAAACAAAAAGCCCTTATGAGAAAGAATGAATGATATAAAAGAGAGGGAGAGTCATCCTATTTGAAATATTTATATTACATATGAGAAAAGGAAGATATTTCAAGTGAACAAGAAAACCTGTTACCAAGATGAATTAGTAAAATGTGAGATGAAAGTAAGGATTGAGGATGGCAGATGAGGGTAGGTGGGCAGGGGGAGGGGAGGAATGGAGACAACTGTACCTGAACAACAATAAAGAAAAATAATTTTTTAATGATACCGATCAAGAATATCTGAGTACTAAGAATACAGATTTATCTTACTCTTACTGAAAGATAAGATATTGTTAACAGTCTATACATTCGCTTAAGAAATAAAGGTGGTATTTGTTAAGACAAGCTTGTAACCATCTGGCAAAGAGATCTGAAAAAACAAAACCCATAGAAATTCCATAAGTGAAGGTTCTAGCTACTAAAAAAAAAAACAAGCAAAATCTTCGATGTAACACCCCACCACCAAAATGGTAAAAATTACAAAGTATTAACCAAAGTGTCAGAAAGAAATGTGCAGTACTTGAAATTCTCAGAAATTGCTGGTGGGAGTGTAAAATTGTACAACTACAGTGAAAATCTAGTTAGCAGTTTCCAACAGCCTTGAAAGTAGGAAAAGGAACTGTTCTGGAGTGACAAAATGTTTTATATCTTGAGTAAGGCAGTGGTTACATATGTGTATACTTTTATCAAAATTAGTCAAGCTACATACTTTAGTATACTCAATAAAATGCTAGGGAAAAATATTATGAATGAGTTAGGCAGCAGATTATATACAGCTGAAAACAAAATTAGTGAAAAGAAAAAACAGCAAAGAAATTACCCAAAAGGCATCACCAAGAATCAAAAAGATGTAAAACATGAGATAGGAAGAGAATTTGAATAAAAATCTTAATATATGTTAATTGGAGCTATAGATGTAAAGACCAGAACTATCAGTAAATCAGTAAAGATGAAGACCAGAATGATACTGTCAACCAACTTGACTGATATTTACACAATATTCTCCTCAAAAACAGAAAAATATGCATTCAAGTGCACATGAATATCATACTTCTAAACTATCCATGGGCCAAAAAAGTCACATGGGAATTTAAAATGTTTTAACTGAATTAAAATAAAAACACATTATCAAAATTTGTAGGATGCAGCTAACTTGGTGTTTAGAGCAAAATTTATGGTATTAATGGTTACATTACAAAATAAAGATCCAAAATCAATTCTCTAATTTTAGTATTAAGAGTCTAAAACAGTAAGAGCAAATGATCCCCAAAGAACCAGAAGGAAGAGAGAAAAAAATCAATAAAATTTAAAATAGAAAAACAAGAGATTACTACTAAACACAAAACATGGTACTCTGAAGAAGAGGTAATAAATTGATAAACCTATCTGACCAGGACAAAAAGATACAATCTATAAATATTAAGAATCAAAGAGGAAACAGCCCATTAGACAGTAAAAGAATAAGAAATATTAAAAAAATATGCCCATAAATTCAACAACTTAGAAGAAATGAACAAATTCCTTGAAAGACAGAAATTACCATAACTCACTCAGAAAGAAATGGATAAAAAACTTGGAAAAAAATGGCAAAGTAAGAACCTCCAAAAATTTGTCCCTCGATAAAAGCAGTAACAACAACAAGAAGCAAAAATTGTCAGAATCAATTACTTTGGATCTCCAGAAATTAACCAAATGATTGCAGCAATCCAGGGAGTATTTACTCAGGAAGAAAGACCAATATAGGTAAAAACAGTGATTTGTGGAGTTTTAACTTCTCCTGGTCCCTTCTTGCCGAGGCAGCTTGGCAACCACTGGAGCTACCAAACTGAGCTGGAGACTTTCAAAGTCTCACTTTCAAAGACTGGCCTTTACCTGACCTGGGTGCTGGTTCCTTGACTCTTGCCAAATGCCAAAAAAGACTTTTACTAAAGGGGGGAGAGAAAGGTTTTGGGAGCATGTTTGAGGAAACCATTAATGAAAAATGTTTTCACTTTGTGGTTACCTGAGGTCATGGAAGCAAATGAAGCTAACAACAGACTACCCAAAAAACTTAAAAGCTTGGAAATAAATGCCAATAAGGGTTTTGAAAAGCTCTTACATGTTTTGGGGAACCCAGAAGGCCATACGTATATGGAGCACTATGCACATGCTTAGGAAAAAACTAAAAACAGCCTAACCTCTCACCACTTTCTGACCTTCAGGCTATGCACAAATATAAGGTGAAGGCTAAGGCAGACTTATAAACTTCCTGGCTGAGTACTGAAGGTATACTCAGGTGTCCTGAAAACACACACAGAACCACTTAGCCAAGAGTGGAAGATTTATTGGTTCCAGGCACTTAAGAAAATCTCTGATGGCCAAATTAAATGAAGGCCTTGCCCTGCCTGGTGTGGCTCAGTTGGCTGGGTGTTGTAAAAGGTCACTGGTTTGATTCCTGGTCAGAGCACAAGCCTAGGCTACGGGTTTAGTCCCCAGATGGGGCAAGAGGTAACCAATCGATGTTTCTCTCTTACATCGATGTTTATCTCCCTCTTTCCCTCCCCTTCTCTCTAAAAATAAATAAATAAAACCTTTTAAAATAAATAAATGAAGGGTTCAATGGCCATGCACGATAAAGAATACAAACTTCACAGAATCAATTTCAAGGTCAGTAAAGCAACAAGCAACAAAGTAGCAACAACAAACAACACTGGGAAGGAGAGAGATTTTGATTTCAGAGTTGCCACATTACTTAAAAGGTCTAGCTCTTAATTAAAAAAATAAGGAAGCATGCAAAGAAATAAGAGAGTATGTCCCACACACATGGGGAGGGAAATGCAATCAATATAAATTGTCCCCAAGGACAATAAAAACCACAGCAAGGACTTACTAGAGAAGACTTTAAAAATACAATATTTTAATATGTTCAAATAGCTGGAGAAAATTATGTCTGAAAAAGAAAACTATGTCTGAAGAACTAAACATTTAAGAATAGTGTCCCAACAAAGAATATTAAAAAACAGAAATTATAAAAAGGAACAAAATAAAAATTATGATGTTAAAATGTTAAAAAGTACAGTAAAAGAGCTCAAGAGCAGTATTATACAGGAAAAAGAAAGGATCTGTGAACTTTTGGATTGAGGTTATACAGTCAGACAACACATCAAATGTACCAGCGGATGCATAATAGAAGTCCTAGAAGAGGAAGCAAGAAAAATACAGAAAATTTTTTTGTGTAAATAGTGGCCAAAAGCATCTCAAATTTGATGAACAATATACCCATCCAAAAGGCTGAACAAACTCCAAGTAAATTAAAATGGAAGAGATCCACACCTAGGCAAACTGTAATAAGACTGTGGGAAGTCAAAGACAAACAGAATCTTGAAAGCAATACAAAAAGAGTGACTCATCATGTACAGATCCTCAATAAGATCAACATAGCTGATTTCTCATCAAAAACCATACAGGCTAAAAGACAGTAGAATGACATATTCAAAGTTGAAAAGAAAAAAGAACTGTCCACCCAAATTCTGTATCTAGCAAAAATAGCCTTCAAAAATAAAGAAGAAATTAAGACATTCTCAGATAAATAAGAATTGAGTGAGCACATCACTAGCAGACATACCACTACAAGAAATACCAAAGGGATTCCTTCAGACTGAAATAAAAGGACATTGACAGTAACTTGAATTCATATGAAAAAATAAAAAGTACTAGTAAAGGTAACTACATAGGTACATATAAAAGACAACTTAAATGCAATTTTTGTTTTTTACTCTTTTTATTAATATAAGAGCCACCTGGCCAGGGCCTTTTATAATATTATTGATATTAAGTTGATATTAATCCAAATTAGATTGCTCTAAATTAAAAGGTTATTTGTAATTCTCAGGGTAACCACTGAAAAAAGTAACTTAAAATAATATAGCAAAAGAAACAAGGGAATTTAATTGGTACACTGGAAAATACCCATTTAAAGAAACAGAAGTCATTAATTGAGGAACAAAGAAACAAAAAGGATATCAGACATAAAAAAGAAACAGCAAAATGTCAGACATACATCCTACAAATACATAAAAGTGGATTAAACTCTAATTAAAAAGCAGAGGTTAGCAGGATAAATAATAAAACATAATTCACTATATGCTGTCCACAAGAAACACACTATAGATTCAAAGGCACGAAGAGGTTAAAAGTGAAGGTATGCTATGCAAACAATAACCAAAAGCAAGCCGGAGTGGCTGTACTAAGAAAAGGATAACCTCAATGTCCTTTATCAGTGAAAAATATTGAATTACTAGTTTAAAACATTTCAACAAAGAAAACTCCAGACCCATATGGTTTTATTGGAAAATTTAACTGATGATTTTAAAATACAGTAATACAAATGTATGAAAACTCTTCCAGAAAATAGAAGTGTTAAAAACACTTTCCAACTCATGTTAAGAGGTCAGCAGTATCCTGAAATCAAACCAAAGACATTGTAAGAAAAATGTTACAGAACAATATGTATTATCATCATAAATGTATAAATCCTCAAGAAAATATTAGCAAATCAAATCCAACAACATATTAAAGGAAGAATACATAATGACCATGTAGTATTTAAAATGGAAATAGGAATTAACAAAAGAACATTTATGCACAACCCATGGACACGGACAATATGGGGATTGGCTTCGGGAAGGGAGAGGGTGGGGCCAGGAGGAGGTGAAGAAAGGGAGAAAAATCGGGAACAACTGTAACAGCATAAACAATAAAAATAAAGGTAAAAAATAAAATGGGAATAAGAGTAACAAAAAATACAATAAAAAGGAAAATTTTTAAAAATTAAAGTGGGAATAAAAAGTTGGCTTTATATTTGAAAATCTATAACATAATTCAGCATATAAATAGACTAAAGAAGAAAAGTCATCTTGACATCACATCGTAACTGTGTATGTCTGTCAACATTCAACAAAGGGGTGAATTTCACCAAATATAAATTATAGCTCAGTAAAAATGTTACTAAAATTTTTACTCTCAAAAATACATTCAAGGTAAGGTTTCAAAATTCATCAATTAAGAGTCTAGAAATAAAATGCACAAATTCCAAACCAATAGAAGTTATAGATTATCTAGAAAAAAACAAGAGGAAAAAACCCTACTTTTAGAAAAGCAAAAAAAAACAAAACCAAAAACAAAACAAAACCCCACAAAGAGTAAAATGAAAAAGTAAGATAGTAACAATACAAAAATATCAACAATTACAATATAGGTAAGGCAATTTGTCTGAACCCACATATTAAAAACAAAATAAAGTCAGCCTGGATTAAAAACAAAGTCCAGCTATATACTATTTGTAGGAGATACACCTAAGAACAAGTACACAGAAAGTTGAAAGTAAACAGATGAGAAAAGATGTATTAGACAAACGTTAACCAAAAGAAAACTTACATAGCTATAATATGCATATAGACTATAAGATGAAAAGCTTAACAAGAGAAAAAGAGGCTCACTACCTAATATCACGTTTAATTCACCAGAAGGTATGTATAGCAATATACAAAGTATATGAGTATAGTTGGTACACTTAATAATCTCAAAAGCTACAAAACAAAAGCTGACTGAATTACATAGGGAAATAAATCCACAATTTTAATGGAAAATTTAGCAAAAATATCTTAATTATTACAACATTGAGTCACTGAAAAAAACATAACTGATATGTCCTTGAGGAGATATATCAGAAAAAAGAATAAGAAGGCACATAAATAATCTTAAAAATGAAGAGAGGGTAATACAGTTATAAATAGAACAGAGAGTTTAAAGCTGTATTTAAAGATGGGAAGATATCATGAACATTTTTATGCAAATAAGTTTGAAAACTTAAAAAGCTGACAAATTCCAAAAGTACAGATATAGTCCAACAAAACTGATTCATTGATTCAATTGATTCTCATAGTTATGAGAAAGCCTCATAGTTCTTACAACTACAAATCCTACTAAATGAAAATAACAGAATCATATCAACAGGTGAATTAAAGCATTAATAAAATTTAGCACTTGAAACAGAGTTAGGAAAGCAGGAATAAAAGCAAACTTTTAGAAACTAAAAAAAATTATAAAAAATACAGAGCAAATATAATTTTTAATAGAAAAACATATTTCCTAATGTTTTTCCTTAATAGAAAAAGTATTTCCTTTAAAATTGAGAATAGAAGAATGCGCAGTATTAAGGTTTCTATTTAATACTGTATTAAACACCCTAGTCAATACATCAAAACCAGGAAAGAAATTAAATATATGAGAATTTGAAAGGAAAAAACAAAACTGTTGCTATTAGTAGATGAAATTATTATCTGCGTACAAAACCCAAATGAACTTGCAAACAAATTTTCAGAAAGAATGAGAATATAGCCAAGAAGGCTTACTATAAAACCCATTTTAAAATAATTATACAATATTTATATACCACAAGAGCAACTAAGGAGAATAGGCAACTTTCAAAATAAAAAAGACATGGTTTATAATTGGAAAAAAATACTTATAAAGTGTCTAAAAACAAATCTCACAAAAGATGTGCTAGACCAGTGTGCAGGAAGTTATAAAATTTTATTCAAAGACATTGATAAGATGTAAATAAATGGAGAAGCTGCACAAATTCATGGGTAGGAAGACTCAATATATTTAAGATAAAAATTCTTCCCATATTGATCCAGATATTCAATGCAGTTCCAAAGTCTCAATAGCTGTTATGAAAGGTAACAAGCTGTTCTTATGCATGTGGAAGATCCAAGACACCCACACTGTCACGACAGTGCAGAAGAAAAATAAGGGGAATTCCCAAACCAGACATTAAGTCTTAATATAAAGCCATAATAATAATTATGATGATGTAGTAACTAGTAAACAGTTAGACAAATTGATTATTAGATATATGGAAGATCCTAGAAACAAACCTAGACATAGCTGATGTGAGAGGGTACTTTGCTGATCAGTGAGAAAGGGGAAAACTCTTCACTTAAACGGCGCTTAGACAATTGGTTATTCAGAAGGAAAAAAATTAGACCCCTCCCCAAATTAGACCCCTCATAGGTCATATCATATTCAAATTCAATTCCAAATGAATGAAAAAAATTAACTACGAAGAGCAAAACCTCACAAAACTTTTAGGAGGTGATATAGGAAAATGTATTTCTGACCTGGGGAAGGGCAGGATTTATTTAACAAGACATACTATGAACTATGAAAGGCTTTAAAATTCAACCACAATAAAAATATCGAATCTATCCATTAAAAGATACCACTAAAGAAAATCTAGGGGAAAAAAAAGAAAATCTAGAGAGTGGGAGAAGACATTCAGAATACAAAATAGACAAAAGTGCCCTGCCTGGTGTGGCTCAGTGGATTGAGTGCAGGCCTGTGAACCAAAGGGCCATCTGTTAGATTCCCAGTCAGAGCACACGCCTGGGTTGCAAGCCAAGTTCCCAGTAGGGGGCACATGAGAGGCAACCACACATTGGTGTTTCTCTCCCTGTCTTTCTCCCTTCCTCTCTCTAAAAATAAATAAAATAAAATCTTTGAAAAAATAGACAAAAATTAAGACCTCCTACAAATCAATAAGAAATATTCCAAATGAAAATAAGCAAAAGACATCAACAGTAATTTCACAGAAGAAAGATGGTCAATAAATATGAAAAGATGCTCAATCATACTAGCAACTGGGAAAATGCAAATTAAAAGTACAGCTAGAAACTATTTCATATGCAATAATGGGCATAACTTTTTAAGTCCAACAATTTAAGTGTTGAAAAATAGGAAAATGAAAACTGCTCTGGCTAGTGTGGCTGAGTGGATTGAGTACCAGCCTGCAAACCAAAGGGTCGCTGGTTCAATTCCTAGTCAGAGCACATGCCTAGATTGTGGGCCAGGTCCCCAGTAGGGGGTGCACGAGAGGCAACCACACATTGAAATTTCTCTCTGTCTCTTTCTCCATCCCTTCCCCTCTCTCTAGAAATAAATAAAATCTTTAAAAAAAGAAAAATGAAAACTATATTACTTTTGGGAGTGCATTTTAATATGACTACTTTGTAAAACACTATGGCATTACCTAATAAAGCTAAGGATGTACAGGCCTCTACAAACCAACAATTCTACTCTTAGGAACTCTATAGGAGACATGCACAAGAATGTTCATGGCTGCACTGTTTATAATAGCCAAAAAGTGGATGGGGGACTAAGCATCTATTGTAGAATAAATTATAGCATATTTATATATCAGAATACAACACAACAATGAAACAAATAAACTACAATTACATGCATGCATAAACATGGCTGAATCATAAAAAGGCTGAAAAGAAGCAAGTCATTGAAAATTACAGTCAGTACAATTCTATTTATATAAAGGTTAGAACATCTATAACAGATACACACCTAACCCCAGTATCTGGCACATAATAGGTGCTCATCAATATCTGTTGAATGACTGAAGGTAAAGGAATAGCTAACACATATTCAGGGCAGCAGTAACCTCTGAGAGAAGTGGTGAAGATGTTACTAGGGAAAGGCACAAAGGAAACTTAAAATGTACAGAAAGTCTACAACACGATGTGATTATGCCTACTTACCAATAATCTCATCAACAGTTATTTGATAGAATTTTTGGAATTCTTCCAAACTGATAGGTAGAAACTGAGTACAGTTTCAATTTGCATTATTATTATGCATAAGGTTATCAACTCTCTATATTTTTATAGCTCTTTGTGTATCCTCTATATGAACTATTAATATGCTCTGTAATAGACTGTTCTCTTACTGATTTCCAGAAGCTCTTTGTTATTTAATACAGAAATAAGTACTTTGACTCCTTATGAATGACAATTAGATTCTCCAAGTGCATTTTAAAACAGGGTACTGAGAACATCAGGTAATGAGTGTACAGTCATTCATCTTATTATTTCCTTTAAAATGCATGTGGTTATTCTTTTATATATTTCATGAATAAAACAATTTACAAGTAAAAGAATCTTCTATTCTTTTGGGCCACAGCCCATTTTATTTTAAGGGAGATAAGTAATTCTTGGAAGAAACTTGGAATTTTTCGTAATTATTGAACTTCTAAATTTTTTATGAACTGGGACATAGATGTCTGCAGACAACTCTTTCAACCATATGTCAGAAAAAGTATTGCTTAACCCATTAAGACATAAATTCTAAATTATTTAAAATAACTGTGTGAAAACTGCTCTTACACCTTTTCATCCATAAAATTAATACAGTTCAGATTTTTCTGTTAAGTGACTTAAGAGAACACTTACAATTGCCTGGACTAGTCATGTGTGTAGTTTTTAAATTGGCCTTTTTATCCTAACTCTTCAAATACCTACCTTTCACACATATTCCTTAACTCTCAAAATAGAATTTCTAAAAATTATCTTGTTGAGCCCAGATAATCAAAATCATTATCAAAACTTCAGTATCTGTGTTTCAGAGGTAGCCAAGAAAACAGCAGAAAGCACTCCTTTTTTCAATTTTAAGACAAAATGGTCAGAAGCAGATCATTCTCATTGAATCTTTTATATATATTTATATCACACTGCTAATTTAAATGCTTCATTCCACTCCCTCCCCTGTTTTGTATACGAAGTACCACTACGTGGCTATTAAAACTGATTAAGAAATTATTTCAAGTTTTACCTAAGAATATAAAGCTACCATTCAAAGAGGAGTATTTTATTCCTTCACTTGCTTTATAAAACCAATTCTGTTTTTTACCCTCTTTAACTTTTGAAAGAAGGCAGAAAAGGCTCTGATTTTCTTTCATTTCTAAAAGATCCTTACTCTTCTGTACTAGATCATCTGAACAGAAAATGGCACTGCCAGATAAACAGACTTTCATAGAAGAGAAAAGGGCTGCATACAGGTATTTACCATACAACAAACTAAAATTTAATGAAAAAGAGTATCTATAGGCATGAACAAAGTGGAGCTGAGGCTGGGGAAGCAGAGCTGATGCCTCATTTAAAAGACTACAGGTCTAAGAAGAGATTTTCACGACCGTGAATCAGTAGACAAAAGGGCACTAGGATCAAAGGCCAGAAAAAGTATAATAGTTTCCCCCTATTACACTTCAGTGACATGCTAGTAAACTGAGGTCCAAAAATATAAAATGGAAAATTCTAGAAATAAACAGTTAATAAGTTTTACACTGCATACCATCTAAGCAGCATGATGATATCTCGTGCTATCCCATCCTGATCATGAATCATCCCTTTGTCTAGTGTATCCAAGGTGCATCTGCTACCTGCCTGTTAGCAGCCGTCTCAGTTATCACATCAACTGTTGAAGTATCACAGTGCTAGTGTTCAAGTACCACTTATTTTACTTAAAAATGGCCCCAATGCACAAGCATAGTGCTCCTTACAATTCAGATGTGCCCAAGAGAAGCCATAATGTGCTTCCATTAAGTGACAAGGTGAGTACAGCACAAAAAATTTTTTTGAGAGAGACTACATTCATATAGCTTTTATTGCAGTGTTTTTATAGTTGTTCTATTTTATTATTAGTTGCTGATCTCTTACTGTGTCTAATTTGTAAATTAAACTTCATCACAGGAATGTATGTATAGGAAAAAATAGTATATATAGGGGTTGGTATTATCACTGGTTTCAGGCATCCAAAGGCTACTGTAGTTTAGAAGACTAACATTTTGACCAGTAAAATAGAATGAAGGAATGAGAAGATAATAGATATTCAAAATGATTCATTCAGTTGATACTTAATATAAATTTTCTGGGAGCATGTCTATATATGAGATAGAATGGAATAGAGTTATGAAACAGTAATATAATACGTGCTTTTTCAAGAATGTTACACACAGTACAAAAGGCCAGTGCACTGGATTCAATAGTAAATTATTCATTTATCACTGATGTGTTCTCCATAAATATTACAAGGAAGACAATGGCTGTTCTGACTGATGTTAAAATGGTTATTCTTAGAGACAAAAATAATTAATTATAATCAGTAAAAAAGTGTGACTTTTATACTTCATAAATCTAAGACTATAAAAAAATTACAACCATTTCATAATTATTTTTAGAAAGGAACAGACCTATTTCCACTCCAACTCTAGCTGGATGGCTATTTCAACTATATTTATAAAAATAAGATATAGAGTATACAGAATTAGGTAAAATATCCCAACAGTTAAATTTCACATGTCTTGGGTTAATTCTCAAGAAAATATTTTTCCACTTCACACATAACTTAAAAAAATCCAAAAAATTCTACAGAGAAACCAAGAAAATAAGACTTAACCACTCTTATAACTATCCAATTCACAAAGGCTTAACTGTATAAGGAAGCCTAATACCATTTCTGTCATTTCAACCAACAATGTCAGCATTCTTTCCACTCTTACTCGAGTTTAATTTTTAATGCTCCATTATATGAATAAGCAACTGCAAATAAAACATGTTAATGGACACTCAAATAATCTTTGAAGGAGGAAAAGAAAATACATGGAAGTGCATACTTTCTATGGCTTTGATTAATGTTCATTCCTCACATGCACAGAATGAAATGTTTAACCAATACTGCTGTCACTGGGGAAGGAGAGAGGGAGACTGGGAGAAAGAAGATGAGGGGATTAGCCAAAGAGCATTTATGCATGACCCAGGGACATGGACTACAGTATGGGGACTGCCTGATGAAGGTGGGTGTCTAGGTAGATGTAGGCAAAGGGAAAAAAGCATGGACAACTATAATAAACAATATAATATAATTAAAAAAAAGAAAAAATGTCTAAGCAATACAGTATATCTGTACTTATCCTCTCAATTTAAATTAAACCCTTTTATGCCATGAGAAAATTACACAAATTTCAGTATTTATGTCACTTTAAAATGAGTATGACTTTCACCCCAAACTAATTGACATAAGATTATCAGAGGTACGTGTTGGAATAACACATTTTATCTAGAATAATTATACTTACTAGGTATAGTTCCTTTGTACTGTTATAATGTTTTCCCTCATACAATCACGTATTTAATTTGCAATTAAATGCAAATTGCAATGCAATTTTATCTACTCTATCAGGACCTGACACGAGCTATTCCAGCTAAAGTTAAAGTTTACTCTATTATGTCATTCTTTAAAAAAAAAATAAAGACACCAGAAAAACTAATGTTAATTTGAAATGCCTCTTCTAAGACATACGTTACAGGTAAAATATAAAAACATAACAAAACATTTCCCCATAAAAGTTTGTTAAAATGATGGCAGCCCGTTGAAATCCTGAAGTTCAATTCAATATCAAGGAACCACTCTTCTTTCAAGAGAAAGTACTAAAACCTGACCTACACTGTAACTTAGTCTTTAAAAGACTCCGAATATCTCAATACTGAGTGTTAATGCTACATTTTTTAAAAGTTACTTACCTTTCAAACCTAGCGTTTGTAGCTGGAAGAGCCGACCAAGTTCATAAGGCAAAACCCGTAACAGATTGTTATTTAAAAGCAATTCCCTGTTTAAAAAAACATTGCTTTAGTTGAATTTGTCAAGCTTTATTAATATCTACAATTATTCTCTTAATCTTTTGTCCAACATACCTTGAGTGATGTTTACATTCAAAGCACATTTCCATATGCTTATCTAAAATTGCTATGTAATACTAAAGCGCTACAAAACGGGTAACTGCACCAACTGTTAACAATGTTTCTATAATTTACTCTCATTATCTAGCACAGATTAATAACAGTGTAGGAACTGTATATCATTTTCAGGGTAAATCTATCCTTTTTCTCTTATCCAAATGCCTATCATATCAGAGTGACAGATATTCTTATGGTCAAAAACAACAGATATCATTGAACCTAGTCTAATCAATAGAAAAAAGTAAGTTTTTTAAAGTTCCGAATTTAACTATTATTATTAGCCAATCACCTGTATCAATTTTTATAACTGATTATAAATATATTACATCAAGATACTATGATGAACAATCACTGACATAGAACATAAACACAAAAAATAAAACATAAGGAAGTATAGCCCTGGCTGGTATAGCTCAGTTGGTTGGAGCATTGTGCCATAGACTGAAAGGTTGCAGGTTTGATTCCCCATCAGGTTTGCAGGTTTGATCCCCAGTTGGGATGCGTACAAGAAGGCAACTAATCAGTGTTTCTCTCCCTCTTCCTGACCCCACCCCTTCCTCTTTCTCTAAAACAATGAAAAAAATGTCCTCAGGTGAGAATTTAAAAAAACAATAACAACAACATAAGGTAGGACAAATACTAAGATAGCATAGATAAGGTCTCAGTTTATGATTATAAAATTTTGCTCAGACTGTAGAAAAAATACACAGCTCTCTTATTAGATGATTAAAAAGTATCTTAAAAAATAGAAAACCAACAACAACATACAGTAAGGAGATGATGAGAAACACCATTTTAAAATAATATGTTTAAATTTAAATGAAGGCAAAAATTTTTTCAAAGAATTACTCAGCATATAAACAATGTAGAAAAGCAATCCTTGTTTGTACTGGGAATGTTTATAAAAAGTCTTAAAATTGCCACAAAAATTTCTCCTATGCATTCTTAAAGAACCCTGAAGAATTAGAAATAAATCCATTTATCAGGTTTTAAGATTTCCTTAATAAGTTATATATAAGTTTTATATAAAACAGAGATATGGTCCTAAAAGTCTTACCAAGAAGCACAATATATTTTCCCAATTATTGCTGATTAGTCTTATGATCATATAGTTGAGACTAAAGTCAGTATTTTACAATAGTTCCACCCCACCTCAAGTCTGTCAAAAGAACTTGGTAATACAAGCACATTTTTACCTCAAACCTCCAAATTTAAAAGAAGAAAAAGAAATGCCAAGGAAGGCCAACTCAAGCACTGTGCATGGGCAATTGATATCACTTGATCCTGGAAACACATATGGAAACCCTACTGCAAGATAAGTAACATCCTATAACTTTTTTATTTGGTGAACTTAGAATTTCATATAGTGAGTCATATCTGTAATATTTCCTCACCTGAGAGACACCATGTTTCCTAGTTCTGCTGGTAAACTTCTGAGTTTATTGGATGACAGATCCAGGTAAACCAGATTATGAAGCTTGGCAATATCAGGTGGAATGCGACTAAGGTAATTGTCATTTAGGTGCAGCGCTGTCAAGTGTGTCAATGACCAAAGTGAAGTACTTAAGCTCCGCACTCTACCTAAAAGGCAAAATATTGAAGCATTAAACTCTAGGCCCAAGACAAAGACTGAACTACAAGAACTAAAAAATGGTAGAAGAGTCTGCAAATACATACAGGTATTGTATACTTGACATTTAATTTTATATTTAATACCATTTGACTGCTTCCAATACACCTTGCCCTTCTTCAATTTCAGGACACTTTCACCTGACAACCATTCTTTGTCAGGGACCCTTTAGTACTGAATGAGATGCGGCATAATGAGAAGAATCAAGGTTATCACGTGGTCTCAAGGAGAAAGCATGGGCTGAATTGAGCTTTTGTGGTAAGACATCACAAATTTACTTTGAGTCACAGTCTTAACTAAAGTATTTCTCATATACTCCATAAAAATTAACTGCAAGACTTATCCATGCCTACATTAGTTTACAAACTTAATTAAGCAAGAGTAATTACTACAATATGGAACCAACCTTACACGAGCCAGAAGGAAAACCATTTTACCCCCAAAAGAGACTTCTTCCCCAGCTTTCTGATGTTACAATTATACATTAACTCTGGTTTAATATTATACAGTAAGTAAACATACTAAAAGAAACAGTCACACATTAAGTTTTACAAATAAGCATCTTATAGCTATAGTGGAACACTTACTAGAAAGTCCTAAGACACAGTTCAGAGTCCTGATTTTTACCATTTATTAGCTATGTAAGCCTGGGCAAATCACTCAGCCTCAGCTTCTATAAAATGTGATATTTATTATCTAAACAACTTACATAAAGATTATTTTATAAACTTTATTTTTTATTTTCCTTTCTTTTAAATTTTTTAAATTGTTGATTATAAATAAAAACATAATAAAAATAAAATAAAAAATAGAAAGACAGACATCTTACTAAAGTCTACACCATAAGATTACTTTAAATGCTTACTGCAATTTCTGGACTCTTTAGAAATTTGAATTCAAGTCCCAGTTTTGCCATATACTACTTGATTGAGAGTGTGTGGGTTACTTAAACACTCTGCTTATGGTTTCCTCACTTGTTTATGTCAATGAAAATTATCATTATTGAACCTATATCCACTGGATTCTTTCAAGAAATATTGAACTCTGCCTGATGCAGTTCAGAGGACTGAGTACTGGCCTGCAAACCAAAGGGCTGCCAGTTCAGTTCCCAGTCAGGGCACATGCCTGGGTTATGGGCCAGGCTCCCAGTAGGGAGTGTGTAAAAGGCAACCACACACTGATGTTTCTCTCCCTTTCTTGCTCCCTCCCTTCCTCTCTCTAAAAATAAATAATTTTTTAAAAAAATAAATTATAAAGAAATTATCTTAAAAAAAAGAAATAGTGAAATGCAAGTAAAATGATTAACCCACCAACAAAGATTATTTTATAAACTTTACAACAGTAAAGTGATATTTTAATTATATTATTACTTCAAACAATTGATTCTGATTTAAAAAGTAGTCGGAGGAAGAGAGGACACAAAATCTCAAAAGGGAAGTGTTACTTTTCATGTAGCAATAAACTCAAACTTAGATCTGTCCAGGGTTCTTTCTATCACAGATCCTTTCATGCTATCTACAATATACTTAGGCTTCAAATGACAACTAGGATTTCACATTTTAATAGGAAAACACAGTTTTTAAGAGAAACTCATTTCAGTTTTACCCAGGGTTGAATTGAGTGGTTCTCAACCAGGGGCAATTTTGATCCCCAAGGGACTCTGGCAATCTGGAGACATTTTTGGTTGTCAAACTAGAGGTATGCTACTGGCATCTAGTGGGTAGAGGCCAGAAATGCGGCTAAACACCAAACAGTGCACAACAACAGCCCACAACCACAAAAGATTGTCTGGCCCTAAGTAGCAGTACCAACTTGAGAAACCCTAGGCTAACCTAATATTTATATTCATTCTTTTGATTATCTATCACCTACTCACCCAGTTACCTTTTTAGCTAAATGTACAGGTAATTCTTGCTACTGACAATATAATGTGGGTTTAACGCTCCAAATGAAAGCCTCCTGGGGAAAAAACTACATTCTATATATATAATCTGAATTATAGAATTATATATACGTATAATTCTATATATATATTCACAAAAGAAAACTAGTACTCATATTCTATTTTTAATAAACTTTTAACTTGGTAATAATTTTAGATATATAGAAAAGTTGCCAAGATAATACAGAGTTCCTGTATACTCCTCATCTAATTTCCCCTAATATTAACATCTTATCTTACCATGGTACATTTGTCAAAACAAGAACTAACATTGCTAAATTACTATTAACTGATTTAATTTGGATTTCACCCATTTTTACAATTTTGTGTTCCAGGATTCAATGTTGCATTTAGTCATTCTATCTCCTTAGTCTCTTCTGGTCTATGACACTTCCTCACCCTTTCAGTGTTTTTCTGACCATGACAATTTTGAGGACTACTAATTAGGTATTTTGTAGAACATTCTTCGGTTGAGTTTATTTTATGTTTCTCACTATTAGACTGGGTTTATGAGGTTTTAGAAATCATATTCAATTTTACCAAATCCTAAATACGTAAGGTCTTATAATAGTTATCACATTTGTTGAAATAAACAGCGTCTGGCTTTCCTACTCAACCAACATTGTCATGATAGGAGGATGACAAAAGTTTCAACTTACAAAAATAGTAAGTCTGCAAAAGCCAAAGAAAAATCTATTTTGTCAAAAAACCTGATTTTAGCCCTGACCGATGTAGCTCAGTTGATTGGGTATCATCCTGTAAAGCAAAAGGTCGCCGGTTTGATTCCCAGTCAGGGAACATGTGTGGGTTGCGGGTTGAGTCCCCAGTCAGGGGGTGTGTGCGAGGCCACCAATTACATTGATGTTTCTCTATCACATCTCTCTCATATAGGTGTTTCTTTCCCTCTCTTTCTCCTTCCCTTTCTCTCTAAGAATAAACAAATAAAAACCTAAAATATCTTTGGAAAAAAAAAACTGATTTTACTTAGAAAATGGGCTCCCAATGTCTTCAATTCCAGATGCCAACTCTGACTCAAGGTATTACATGAACAAATACACTTAGTTATAGATAAAATAGGTAAACATTAGTAGCTTAGTATATTTTCTTGATTGTTCCATCTAATTAAAAATGTTCAACAAAATAAAAAATATAACAATACAGTTCTTGTTCATTATACCCTGAATTAAATTCTTCAGATTCTACTCACCCGAGATTTCTAATTCTGCCCAGTGAGATTTTTTCCCATTGGCTACCTCCTCTGCTGACATGATGGTATAAATTTTGCGAGGATCTGGAGGATCATATTTTTCCTTTGGCATCCCTATTAGTCTGTAAAAAAAGAAAAAAATCATTAGAGTCTTATAGGAAGAAGAGGGGAAAATGCGATAGTAAGTTTTCTTTTTTTGTTTCCCCCTTGCCAGGCTACTAAGTGATTTTATACCACAAATTCTCACTAGAAGAAAAATACATCTGCAGTATGCTACGTTCTTGCAGGGACTCAGTAAAAGATTCACAGGGGAAAATTCAAACAAGAAATGTCACTGGACTTCACAATGAACATCATGGTTGCTTCCAAACATTCATTCCACCCATTATCCGTCATTTAGCTGCCTTGCTTTCCAAGACAGACTGACCCTACACCAGTTTTCTCAATGGACTCTGACTAGTCTAGAAGAATCAGGATAACCCTATCCTTCTTGCCTCAATGATATTCAGATATCCCATATCTAAAACTACCAGCGCATGACATTCCCCTAGTCACATAAATTAATTCAGAAGTATCGAACAATCACCAGGCTTGAAACTCTTCTGTTTATGGGAGAAGCAGGTCCCTCTCTCCCGCTGATCATAAATGATCGAATTGTTATTGGCAGTCATCCAACAACTCTAAAGGAAGCCAGCCATAGAAGTCAGTCTAGAAAGTACAGGAAGAAAGCCAGATTCCTCACCATTCCAGACCTGTAGTACTCCCAGACATGGTTTTGTTCTGTTTTTGGATATGTAAGGCAATACATTTTGCTTATTGTTTGCACTAGTTTGAGTTGTGTTTTCTGTTATTAGCAATCAAAAGCTTACTAATTAGGATGATTACATATCTTCATTTGCATAGGTTAGGCTTGGTTTATATCTGTTGTTCTTAGATAATTATTAATGTCAATCCTTTTCACTCACAAAAGTGTCAGATTTGGATGATGAGTTTACATGGCCACCCTCACTGAAACCAATATCATACAGTTTTTGTGTAATTAACAAAATAATCATTGAACAATCAAAAGTGATGACCAACCAGACATAAAACTCTTCTAGTGTGCATGTATGAAACAGATGACAAATGGATCTTAGAGTAACCATTAAAGGGGTCCAATACAAGATTATCACTTGGTAAATGGTAGAAAATAAAACTCAGTTCAGATCTAACAAGAATAGTAAATAACAAAGTCCTGAACCTAATTAAACTCCTGCATGCTATCAGTAAATTGCCTCGTAGTATTTATAGTTGATTCTTTGCTCATACTTTAAACATACACACACAATACATACACACAAAAAAGTTTCTAAATCTGGGAGGGTTTCTAAGTAGAGTTCAGAATTTGTCTCTCAATGGAAGAGCTACTTTCTTGCGGTCTGAAATTTGTTATACACAGAAAAAAGAAATTACAGGTATTCTATCATGTTTCAAGAAATCAAAGCTAGTTTATGAGTACAATTAAAGTTTCCCATACCATAATTTGCCCTCTTACTTCCAAAGTTAAAAACAGCCATTCTATCGCCCTTACTAAAAGGGGCAAAGAGAAAGTTTTCCAGATTCATTGATTTCTTATAGTAAATAGCTTCTAAATTTCCAGGTTAAACCTTTCTGCTTTAATTTTATCATACAACTTGGGTGATAATAAATCATATTTTATTTCCCATAACTGTCCCAGATCTTCAAACAGCACAAAGAATAAGATCATTTTCTAAATGGGAAAAATTTATTCCTACCACATTCAACCTATGTAAAGTACCTCTGAAAATAAAATTTTTAGATAACAAGGTTTTCAGAATTCTCTACTGTGTACAACAAAGCATGTGTCTCTCTGTGGGTATCTCTGAATACAAGAGTCTACAAACACAAGATCAAAGCCATGATCAAAGCTAAATCAAACAGATCCAAATCCAAAGACATGCTATAAACCATTACCTACAAATGAAGAGGAGTAAAAAATAAATACTACAAAATTTGCAAAAACTTATGTTTCATTAATTTTAGATCCTTCTTATAAAGTACAATGCACAGGATTAGAGGTCAATTTAACCTGGCTATTTTAATCATGGGCTCTCACTAGATGACATGTTTCTTAAGGGGACTGTGAGTTATTTCTGTGTGGACACATATCCTTTTTATATCTCTATACAGTTCCTCTTCCACATAGTAGGCACTTAATATGTATTTATGAAATTATTATGTTTTATAATCCTAAAATATACCATCTTCCACCCACCCTTCCCATCTCACAGCCAATTAACAATCAATGTTTTTCTAAAAATTACCCTGAAGAAATGGTAATAAATCCAGCTGTTCAATTTCCCTAAGTATTTTAAAAACCTCTTTTGGCCCTCTGTTTGTAATCTTCAAACAGTCTCTATATAAAACTGCATATTTTTTAATATTTCACAAGTATCAACCTTTGTAAGTCCATTAAAATTTACAAAGTATGTTTCTGCAAAACAGATCCATAACATGTTTACCAATTCCTACAATATGTAAAAACCAAAGTAATATTAATATTGTCACATAAGGGGTCACAGGTCTCTTTGGATTTGATTAGGAAGCCAATAAAAATACAAGTTACTCAATTCTTCAAAGTGAATCTAGATTCGGATTGTCTGATTAAAGCTAAAACAATTTTCACTTGGGTCAACTAAGTACTTTAATAGAATCTATACTTCCAGCAATCACTACTGTCCCAAACATGCGATTTTCAAAGTGCTACTAACAACTTGGAGAACTCAAATTTAGAAAACTGGTATTATTGACTCCTTCTATTCAGTTTTATTTTTCTCTCTTATTCCTCAGTATCAACCCCCTTGGAGACATACCACAAAAAAACCTTTTTAAAAAATAACTTAAAATATAAAATAATAAGCAAAGCTCATTTAAATCTCTAAATGTCACACTGATATATGGTTTCTCATATATAGGTCATTTGAAGGCTTAAAAACTGAGTGACAGATTCACTGTTTTATCCAAGAAATTGAAATGTTTTATTTTGGAAAGCATTAACAGTTACTTCCTTTTCTATCTTCTTTTTCAAACTTATGAAATGGAAGTTTTTTTTCTTTGCCATTTAAAAATGTTTATTTAATACTGGATAAAAATATACTGCCTTACCTTTGAAAAATATAACTAAATAACTACGAGGGCTTCAAAGCATCACAGTCCTTCTCTGCTTTCCAGGATGAGGAATATTTTTCTTGTTGTTTTTTTATTTTTCAATTACAGTTTATACTCTATATTATTTTGTATTAGTTTCAAATACACAGCATATGGTTAAACGATCATATACTTTACAAAGTGGCACCCAATCTTTCAAGTACCCACTTGCCACTGTACAGTTATTATGATATTATTGACTATTATTCCCTGTGCTGTACCCTCCATCCCTGTGACTATTTTGTGAGTACCAATTTATACTTCTTAATCCCTTCACCTTTTACATCCAGCCCTGAATCCCCTCCACTCTGGCGACCACCTGTCTGATCTTTGTATCTGCCAGTCTGTTTCTATTTTGTTCATTCGTTTATTTGAATGAACGAATGAAAACCTGAAAGAAGCAGGTTTTTTAATTAGTTTTTCTAAGTTTCTAATTTCTACATCTTACATTAGTTCCCAAAGGGTCCTTCCATTACATCAATCTGATTTATACTGCAGATCCTGATCGCATAACAAAATAAACTAAAAGCCTCTTCTCAACACAACCTTTTAAACCTCCCAGTCTTTGACCCCATTTCAACACTATAAAAAATACTCTACATAGCCTTCCAAATGCTAACCACATAAGCTTCTTTGAATCTGCTCTCCTTCATTCCTTGGACCTTAGCCCATCACTTACATGGGCCTCCTAGATTCCAGCACACAATTCCTGAGAGTAATCATTAGTCCTGAAAAAACCTGATCATCTCCTACTTCTGAGTTCCTACACAAACTATTCTGAAAATAACCAAGTTTTTTTTTTGTTTATTTTCCATGACTGAAGGAGCCCTGGGAAAATTTAAGTTGGGAGTTTTCAAAACCAAAATAAAATACAAGATAACTACATAACATACTGTTTCAATGAATAGCATATTAAAAAATATATATGAAATATAGCCAAATATACTACTGTTAAAAAATCCCAAATCTCAGGTTTCTTGTCTGGGGCTAGGAAAATAATTTATCATAATTACCTCTCTCCCCTACAAAAAATATAATAATAATCTGAGTCAAATCAGAGCAATCTGTCAAAGGCTAAAACTATACTCTCAATAGTGGTCATCTGAAGCAGTTTACTAAAAAAACAGCAGGGTCTACAGTGTATATAAAGACAGAAGTCCTTATGGTGTTAAACCACAGTTTCCCTCTCAGCACCCTGTTTTCACTACGATTCAAATTATTTCATTTTTAATAATTTTTATTAATTACAGTCTAAAATCAACATTATTTTGTTACCAGTTTCAGGTTTATAGCATAGTGGTTAGACAATCATTCAATTTACAACGTGTAAATTTTTCCAGTACCCCTTGTACAAAGTTTTTACAATATGGATTATATTCCTTCTGCTGTACTTTACAGCTCCATGACTATTTTGTAACTACCAAGTTGTATTTTTTAATCCTGTCGCCTATTTCACCCAGTCCTCCAATCCCCACTCCTCTGACAACTATGTGTCTGTTCTCTGTATCTATGAGTCTGTTTAATTTTGTTTGTTTATATTGTAATTTTTAAATTTCTTTATTTTTTATTGCCGTTCAAGCACAGTTGTCTCCACTTTCCCCACCACCACCCTCTCCTGCCCCCCCCCCATCTCCCAGCCTCAATCCTACCCCCTTTTGGCTTTGTCCATGGGTCTTTTAAAGATTTTTTAAAAATTTGTTTATTTTTAGAGAGAAGGGAGGGAGGGAGAAAGAAAGGGAGAGAAACATCAATGTGTGGTTGCCTCTCACGTGGCCCCCACTAGAGACCTGGCCCACAACCCAGGCATGTGCCCTGACTGGGAAGCAGACTGGCGACCCTTGGTTTGCAACCCGCACTCAATCCACTGAGCTACACCAGCCAGCCAGACTCCATGGGTCTTTTATACATGTTCCTTGACAACCCTCCCCCTTCTTTCCCCTGCCATCCCGCTCCCGACTCCCCTCTGGTTACTGTCAGTTTGTTCTTTATTTCAATGTCTCTGGTTACATTTCATTTGCTTGTTTGTTTTGTTGATTAGGTTCCACTAACAGGTGAGATCATATGATATTTGTTATTTAGATTTCACATATAAGTGAAATCATTTGGTATTTGTCTTTCCCTGACTGACTTATTTAACATAATACTCTCTAGGTCTGTCCAAACTGTCCCAAATGGTAAGATTTCATTCCTTTTTTATAAATGATAATATTCCATTGTATATATACCACAGCTTTTTTATCCACTCATCCACTGATGGGCACTTGGGCTGCTTCCATATCTTGGCTATTGTAAATAACGCTTCAATGAACACAGGGGTGCATATTACTTCATTTTAAATTCGGACTAAGAAAGAGAGGATGCTAAAATCATCAAAGACTGCTTCATTATGAATCAGAAACTTCTAACTCAACGAATCCAACCCTAAAATACAAATCATTAGAAAAGACTTATTTCCATGGAAATATTAACTGATCATCTCAACAGTAGTTTGCAATCTTAAGCAGAGATGCAAATGCTGCCAGAGTTCCCCAAACTGGAAGAAGACACAATTAAGCCTATATTAGAAATTTCTGCTTACATTTTAGAGCAAAAGGTCAATGACATTATATCTTTACACATTCTCAGATAAATCTGTCTTCCATTAACATTTATTCCCAAAGGTTATGGAACTCATTATTTTTTTCATTTATAAAATGCCCACCTTTACTAACATCCATCATTCCCATTTGGTCTTAACCATTAAAATAATTTTCCTTCTGAGAAAATATGTCTAAGTTTACCTCCTTTAATAAAGCAAAATAACCCTATACTGCAGCATTTCTGAAGTTTCTGCTTTCTCGTCAATATCTACTTTTAATTATACACAACTATGAGTCATCATAAATGTCGTATAAAATTTTTTACCTTCCCAGAATGGGCCCATCAGCTGATAATTAAAAAACAGCACCTAGAAATCACACTGCATATAGTAAGACCATAAAGACTGGTGGCAACCAAAGCTTAGAAGACAACCTGAGATAAATAATAATTTCACTAGTATTCCCACTCTAATTCTGTACCAAGGGCCTGTAGATGGCATTTGTCTTCAATGGCATATTCAACTAAAGTCCATAAATGAAACGTTGAAAAAGAACCCCAAAGTTTTCATGTTATGTCCTGATCTGTCACCACTCTAAACAAAAGGAAACCCATGTTTTATGACGATAAAGTTAGACATCATTGTGAAAAAAAACCTTCATAATATTCAGACTTTTGGAATTCCATGTTTTTTATCAGTTTAATATTTATTCAACAAATATTTATTGCAGATACATTATCATGTATTATACCAAACAGCAGGACTTCAACAGTGAACAAGATGAACAACATCCTTGCCCTTTGTGTAGTTTATACCCACTAATAGTATAGTACCTAGGACTGACAAGGATGCTGCACACAACCTCCCAGTATCCTTGTGTGGATGTTTACACACTCACACACATACACATGCTCATATTTTGCCGGTGGTAAAGCAAAATGGTACCACCACTTTGGAAAATAGTTTGGTTGTTTCTTATAAAGTTACGAATTGCAAGTCAGCAATCTCATTTTTAGATAGTTTCCCTAGCAAAAAAATAACTTATGATCACACACAAACCTGTACATAAATGTATACAGCAACTTTATTCTTGATCACCCAAAACTGGGAACAACTTAAATGACCTCCAACTGATGACTAGATAAACTATGGTTCAGCCATACAATTAAATACTACTCAGCAATAAAAAGGACTGAACTACTGATCCACGCAACATGGAAAATGGAAAATGCATTAAGTGAAATCAAAAGACATCTAGGTTGCTTCCAAGTTTTAGCAATTATGAAGAAAGCTGCTATAAACATCCATGTGAAAGTTTTTGTGACATATGTTTTCAATCAATTTGAATAAATACAAAGGAGCATGTTTAAGGGTTGGATCATATGGTAAGACTGTTGAGTTTTATAAGGAATTAACAAAGAGTCTTTCAAAGTGGCCGTACAATTTTGCATTCACACTAGTTATGAAAGAGTTCCTGTTCTGGCAGGTACGGCTCAGTTGGCTAGGCGTCATCCTGCAAAATGAAAGGTCATGGGTTTGATTCCCAGTCAGGACATGTGCCTAGGTTGTGGGTTCAGTCCCAGTTGGGACACATGAGAAAGGCAACCGATAAATGCTTCTCTCTCACATTGATGTTTCTCTCCCTCTCTCTCTCCCTGCTTTCCCCTCTCTCTAATTAAAACATTTTTTAAAATTTTAAAAAGAAAACAATTCTTGCTGCTCCACATCCTTATCAGCATTTGGTATTTTCAATGTTTTGGATTTTTGGCCATCCTAATAGATGTGTAATATTTTGTTATTATTTTTCAATTAAAACTTTTATTTGAAATTAAAAATCTTAAAGGCATTTGAACATATATTTGAAGATATAGGCATATTTTTCACATTTTAAAAAGTAATGTTTGCCATATTCTGATAATAATCTAACATGTCATCAATACTGAGAAAGGCATATACTACTTACAGACATCTGGAAGTTACCAAGAGAAATAACAATCTTGTACTACAAAAATGAAAAGATTAATAAAATGATAAACCAAATTCTGCCAATAAAGGTAATTTAAACATACTTAGGTTTACAAAATTAATGAGTTATAGAAAGATCTCACTGTCCATTTAAATATTCAAGTTTTCTTTGATCAAAGGCAATATATTTAAACCTTTTTTGTGAAATGTTTAGTTATTATAAGCTTAAAACTACGTAAGTGTTCTATCGCATATGATTCCTCTAAGGCTTATTCATCTGTTGCATCCATAATATTTTTCTCGAGTTTTTTCCATGTTCTGAGTAAGGAAATTAAACTGATTTTGCTTGGGTATTAATTTAAACTATAAATGTAGCATATTTTTCTTCTGTATGTCTCTCATTTACACATAAGAATACTTTAAAAATCATCTGGTATTATGAAAATATTATGATAAGGCAAACTATGTCTAAAGAAAACAGATATTTTTAATTTATGGATTATAAACCATATTCTTCCCATAAAATATACACATACACATATACATCTGAAGCATAAAGATTATATTCAAAAGCATGTTTTAAGAACTTACTACAAGTAACACTTTATACTGTATTTGTACTTTTATTTTTCAATAATTTTAGTTCAAATTAAATACCCTGGGTTATTATTTTTTTTTCTGAAGAGCCTAAAGTTTGCTTGTGACTGCCTAAGGACAACAAACTTCCTCCAAGCAATAATTTCCTTTCTTGGCATAGGGAATATCTGTTTTCCCAACAACCTCTGAATGTATGCTAACAAATGAAATCAGTATAATACATGATTCTCTGTTCTTTTTGAAACCAAAGTGCAATGACATACAAAAAAAAGTTTAGGTCTAGGTGTTATCCAAAAATTTTTAGGTCTGGGGAAAACTTCCCCAGATGCCTAAATCCATGGCATCTACACAGGCAAGAAAGGACTTTTTTTTTTAAAGCTATCAGCAGTTTGAACAGTCACCGATAAAAGATGTTCTATTGACCAATCCCAGTAGCAGCAACTAAATCAAACAGCTATACTAAAGTGAAAGTATGAGAAAGATCTATTGAGTAAAACTAATGGCAGTCTAAAATGTAAGTGCTGATAAATAAAACTGTCATGGCTTATTCAAAGAAACACTAAAATAACAAGTCACGGTCTCCTATCTCAGCACACACTAAAGTCCCCTCTAAAAATGTAGCTCTCAACCAGGTATGATTTTGCCCCTCAGGACATTTGGCAATGTCTAGACATTTTTAGTTGTCACGACTTGAGGGAATGATGCTAACTGCACCCAGTAAGTAGAAGTCATGGATGCTGCTAAACATCCTACAATGCTCTTGACAGGCCCTCACAAGAAATATCTTGCTCAAAATGTCAATAGTACCAATGTTGAGAATTTCTGCACAAAAATGATATAAGCGTAAGTCATGTTAAGTGAGTGATTAGAAAGTCAAGTACTACTGGGAAAAACACCATATGAGAGAGGGAAAGGGGAAAAGGTATGAATTCCATATGCCCACAAGTTCTTGACCAAAGAAGACATCCTGGCCAATTAAAATTGTCTCTAGGTGCTAAGACAAGCAGATAGGTATTCCACCAAAGGCTGAGCATCTCAGCAACATCCAAATGGAGACAAATAACAGGTTGTAGCTACCATTTGATTAGCACCAACCATATTAAAACATTATCCATAGTGTTTTACATGTATTAATTCACTTAGTAATCACAACTACAATAAGTTGTAGGTATTTTAATTACCTGTATTTTAGAAAAGTACAAGGAACTTATTTCTAGTTACATGGCTAGTGGCTGGCAGAGGTGGGATTTAACCCAGATAGTGTGATTTTATAGTCCCAGTCTTATCCAATATACCAGAGGTGTCAAACTCATTTTCACTGGGGGCCATATCAGCCTCGTGGCTACCTTCAAAGGGCCAAATGTAATTTAAGACTGTATAAATGTAACTACTCCTTAACCAGGGGCAAGGAGCTCTGCACTGCTGCTGGGTAGAAACAAGGTGCCAGGTTGGATAAAACAAGGTGGAGGGCCGGATTTGGCCCATGGGCCTTGTGTTTGCCACCTGTGCCATACTGCCTCACATGCTGGAAAAGTCTGAGGACAGAGCAGGAAAACGAAAAGAATATTCATCAAAACTCTGGGCCTTTTCCTGAGGACTAAGCAGCAGCCATCAATTCCTAGGTGTTGGGTAGGGGAACTGAGAAAGACACAGCTAATATAACCAACTACAGAAACTGCTCAGTATCAGAAGACAGATAAGCTCTCCGGTGGGGAAAAGTATGTGGGGAGTGTATATGTGTGATTAATTATGAATTTCACTAAAATAAAGCATGTAGCACAAAATTAACAAATAATAGTAAACTGTACACTACTTATTACTGTAAGTTCCACAGAGCCAACAGACTCTCACAGAATGTTTTAGTTAATTTGTTGCTGAACTCTTGTTTCTATAGCCAATTTATGGCTACAACTGACAAATGAATACCATACCAATATTAATGATGGTTGATAATTTATTTCATTTACATTAAAAAGACAAAAGTGAAACAACAAAGTCTTGTCAGAACTTTACTTGTCTGTTAATGACATGAGCAATTTCTTTGTTGATAATGATTGTCTATTCCAGAAAAATGTTTCCTTAATATTTTGTTTGGGCTATTCACAACAGATTTAGAATGTATTAAAGTTTAAACTGGATTATTAGTATTCTCTCAATCACTTTGTTAAGACTAGTCAGTCAACAAATTAAGCTCTATTTGTAGCATTTGCCTATTCCTGTTGTACAAATACTCCAACCTGCATTTGTGGTACAAAGTCTCCCATATGAACGGCAGATTTCAAGCTATCAACAGAATGCCTACTAACACTAACTTATATCATATTTCAGACATAAATAACCACAATAGCAAAGATAGCAGTAAAATAACTAGGAAGTAATGTATTTTAAGTATTTTTCTAGTAGTACTTAATTTTGTTACATAATTTAATTTTAATAGATTATATGTAATAACTGGCTTGCAAAATTCCTGAAAATTAACACCTGGCACTTTCAATCCAGCACAAGCCAACTCTAGCACGCCAATATAAGTATGTGAAATTTTGTCTTCTCCTCTACTATAGATCTTCAGCTTCCTGGAGACAATTCTGCTTCACTGAAAAATTCGTATCAAATATTGACGTGTTCTCGGCTATACCGACCAAAACATTTATTTTTCTCATGCCACCTCACTTGTTAAGTAGTAAGAAAAATGAGTTGTTCTTCATTTATAAGAATATACACATCCTATCATATGAGAACAGAAATAAAAACTTTGAAACAGGAGAAAACAAAGATCATATATGGTCCAGTCATTCTCAACCTTGGTTAGCCTTTAAGGAAGAAAGAAATTCTAAACAAATTCTTCCACAGGATGAGGTGAACTAATACCAAAACCAGAAAAAGACAGCACATGAAATGTTTTTTAAATTTTAACAAATCAAATCTAGTTATATATAAAAAAAAGATGATACATCATACCAAGTGGAGATTATCCCAGGAATGTGCAGTTGCTTAACATTCAAAACAATCAATATAATCCACCTACATATATCCAAACTAAAACTATGTGCATGATCATCTCAGTAGATATATAAAAAGCATCTGAAAAAACCCAACAACTATTCCTATTTAAAAAGAAAAAACTCTTACTTAACGCAAATCAGTACCACAAGGAGATACCATCTCACACCAATTAGAATGTCTATTATCAAAAACTCAACAAATATCATATTGGCCATGTACAATGCACTCCCAAGTATAATGCACATCCATGTTTTTATGTACATTATGCATGGGATTATTATACCCCATTAATATACCTGCAGTATGAATCATCATACTCATGTATAATGCACAGCCTTATATTTCCCTAAAAAATTTGGGCAAGAAAAGTGCACATTATACACAGCAAAATGTGGTAAAATGTGTTAGTGAGGATGTAGAGAAGAGGGAACCTTTGTACAGTGTTGGTGGAACTGCAAACTGGTACAGCCCCTATAAAAAACAGTATGGAGATTCCTAAAAAAATTAAAAACAGATATAACACACAACCCAGCAATTCCACTTCTGGGTATTTATTTATCCAATGAAAATTAGAACACTAATTTGAAAAGATACATGCACACCTATGTTCATTGCAGCAGCATTATTTGCATTAGGCAAGATATGGAAGCAACTTAGGTGTCCATTGATAGATGAATGGATAAAAACAATTGTGTGTGGGGTGTGTGTATGTATACACACACGATGGAATATTATGCAGCAAGAAAAAAGAGTGAAATCTTGCCATTTGTGAAAACATGCATGGATCTAGAGGGTATTATGCTAAGTAAAATGCGTAAGGCAGAGAAAGACAAATACCATATGGTTTCACCTACATGTGGAACCTAAAAACAAAACAAACAAAAAACAAGCTCACAGAACAGAGACCAAAGTGATGGTTACCAGAAGGGAGGGGATTGAAGAGTGAGTAAAAAGGGGAAGGGGAATATAGTCAATAATATTGTGGTAAGTTTACACAGTGACAAAATGATTACTAGAATTAGTGGGGTGATAACATTGGAAGGTATAAAAATGTCAAATGACTATATTGGGAACCTGAAATTAATTAACCAATACAAGATTGTATAGCAACTATATTTAAATATAAATAAATTTAATAAACATGATATAAATAAAAAGTAATATACTCAGGCAGAAAAATGGTATCTATGAAAAATCTATAGCTAACATGATACTTAATGAAATTCTAAATGCTTTCCTGCTAAGATTAGGAATAAGGCAAGGATATTTGCTCTTCTATTTAACTTGTACTGAAGGTCCTAGCCCATGCAATCTAACAAGAAAAATATATAAAAGGCATTAAGTTGGAAGGAAGAATTAAATGCATCCTTATTCTCAGACAACAAGATTGTGTATATATAGAAAATCCTACAGAATCTACAAAAGCTACTAGGGTAAGTAAGTATAGCAAGGTTGCAAACTAAAAATAAATATACCCCCCAAATCTATTGTATTTCCATATACAAGAAACAAGCAATCAGAAACTGAAGTTTTTTAAATTCCATTTATAATAGCATCAAAACTTACACAATACTTAAGAGTTGATGTGCAAAACCAGTATACTGAAAACTACAACACACTGCTGATAAAAATTAAAGACCTAAATAGAGACATATATCATAGGCATAGAACAGAGGACTCAACATTGTTAAGATGTTAATTCTCCCCAAATTGACTTATAGATTCTATGTAATCCCAATCAAATCCCACCAGATAGTTTCCATAGAAATTGACAAGCTTATTTCTAAAATTTATATGGAAATACAAAGGATATAAAACAGCCAAAATAACTTTGAAAAGGAAAAAAATTAGAAGACTTACAGCTTGACTCCGAGAGTTATTAAGCTACAGTAATCACAGAAATGAGATATGAACATAAAGATAAACAGATCAAGAGAACAAAACAGAGAGTCTAGAAGTAAATTCATACACATACAGGGTGGGCAAAGTAAGTTTACAGTTGTAACATTCTTTTGAGTTAATAAAATTATTATAATAATCATAAGCTATATATTTTTTCCACAAAAACAACTATAGATCTACTTTTGCCCACCCCTGTATATGGTCAATTACTTTTCAACAGAGGTGCCAAGGTAATTAAATAGATAAGGGTAATCTTGAACAAGTAGTGCTGTAGCAATTAGATTGTCATATTCAAACAAATGAGCCTCAACCTTTACCTCACACAATATATAAAAATTAACTCAAAATCAATAACATGTATTAATTTACATGTATCAATAATTCACTTAGTAATCACAACTACTCTAAATTATAGGTGCTTTCATTACATGAGGGCTAAAATTATACATTTCTAGAAGAATACATAGAAGGAAATCTTAGTGATTCTAAGTTTGGCAAAGATCTAAAATAACAGAACAAAAGCATGACCCATAAAACAAAAAATTAGTAAGTTGAACACCACCAAAATCAAGAACTTTGTACTTTAAAAGACATTATTAAGAAGAAAAAACAATCCATAGACTGGGATGAAATACTTGCAAATCACACAATAAAAATATGTATGCAGCATAAATGACTCTCAGTAAGGAGCTCTGACTGGCTCCCTGTGGCTCAGTGGGTTGCAAGTTGTCCCATGAACTGAGAGGTTGCAGGTTCAATTCCAAGTCAGGGCAAATGCATGGATTGCCAATTGTGGGTGTGCAGGAGGCAAATGATCAGTGTTTCTCTTGCAATATCAACCTTTCTCTCCCTCTCTTTATCCCTTCCTCCTCCTTTCTCTAAAAATAAGTAAATACAACCTTTTTAAAAAACCTCAATAAGAATTTTTTAACGAAACATTTTAACATATACTTCACAAAAATGATATGTGCAAATGAGCACATAAGATTCTCAATGTCATTAGTCATTAGGGAAAAGAAAATTAAACCTACTAGAATTGCTAAAATTTAACAGTGACCAAGTGAGAATGCAGAATAACTGTAATTGCAGATAAGAATGAAAAATAATTCAACTTTGAAAAGCAGTTTTGAGTTTCTTAAAAAGTTTAATATATAGCTATGATATGACCTAGACATCCTACTCCTAGACATTTACCCAAGAAAAATTAAAACATACGGCCACTCTAAAACTCAATTGATCACAAATATTCTTAGTTTTATCTGTAATAGCCGAAAACTAGAAACAACCCAAATATTTATCAACAGGCTAGTAGGTAAGATGTGGTAAATACAAACAATAAAATATTATTCAGCAATAAAAAGAAATGACCTATTGAAACACAGGACAACATAAATTTCAAAATAACTTTGCTAAGTAAAAGAAAACAATTTTGATAATTTCAGCAAACTGATTCACAGGCAAATTGATTTTCAAAAAATTTACCTAGAAGTAGGGGAGTTGAGGAGTAGAAGGTCTATATAGGTCTTGATTTTAAAACAGCCTAACACAAGTCCTATATATTAATAAGTTGGTAATACAATTGTCATTTTTCTTCAAGTGTATAGCCCCATTAGAAGTCCCAAGGAGACAATTACGACCCTAACTAGCAGGATATTTAAATAGTTTGTACAGAGACCTAAGAGTACCCAAATCCTAATATTATACCCTTAATACCCTGACTCCAAGTAACTTGAATGGGTACAAGTGATTCAGAAACAGTTCATTTTTATGACCCAGTAACAGCAAATGTAACCCACATTACAATAAAGCTTAGTATTCAACAAACTTAGAGATAACAGGGGAAACAATGTTCCCATTTCTCTAATGAATTTTCACACCAGCAATTCCTCTCTCCACTTCCTAATTTAGTCACTAATATACACCCTGACAAAGTAAGAAAAATGGTTTGGATTTTTCTATTTGTACTCTTGTCCTCCAAATTCTCTGTCACCCTAACCCAATAGAGCTCACATCCCTCTGAAAAGGACAGTTAAAAGGTACCCAGGTAAGCATGAAAAAAAGCCACAGAATTAGAACAATGTTTCCACCCTGTTATGTACTCAAGAGGCTATTATGTAGTTATGAAGGATCCATCCAATACATCTGGCATGTATTCAAGGAGAGGCAGCCTATTCGTCTATTTTCCAGCAGCCTCCCTGACATAAAGACCATCAAAGGTTTCTGTATCCAAAAGACTATTGCAAATTCTCCATGAATGCCTCTTCCCCCCTATATAATTAACCTACTAAAATTAGTTGGAAGGGGAAAAGAGGGGAAAAGACAAAAGCAAGGATGTCTACAATTTCAGATCACCACAAGTATTCTCCAAAAATTGCTAATCAATAACAAGTACTGTCCAAAGAAAAGTATTCTCCTAAATGAATTGACTGTTCAATCTGAAAGATGAGTAAACAGGAATTCACAACAGTCTTTCTTCAAACCCAAAAGAAATGAAAACAGCTCTGCTGCAATAAATTCAAGAGTAAATTCAAACTGAGACAAGTTACAAAGGGCAGCTGTAAAAGGGCCACAGATCATCTAGATAAAATACAGTAAGTATATCAAGAGTACGAGAATTCCTATCACTCAAAGTAACAAATCCACTAGAAAAACTAGATTGAGTCCAACATGTTTAAGTGTGAAAAAACTGAAGTTATAGTCTAATACTTCACATGAAATAAAATATTTCCATTTTTTCCCTTCTCCTACCTTCCAATTTTAGGCTCTGCCTCTCTAGTGGTATATAAAAATCAAAGAATTGAGTGATACTTCACAAATACAATTTCTTAAGTTTGTTTAAGTAAGCAAAATATCATCTGTGTATAAACTAAGAATATTGTATTGTCTCAATAAAATATAAACACTAATTCAGGAAATTGTTTGATTTGTTACTAGAAAAGTAAACAATAATAACAAAAACTAAGGATTTAATTGATGAATCATTTTCATAATGAATAGCTTTTTAAATTATTTTAACTTTTCTATTTTGGGGGTAAGTAACTGCATTAAATCTTTAATAGAAAGTTGACTGATTATGAAAGTCTGAGAATAACCATGCTGTCCCATACTTTTGACCTGAGTCAAATAATACAAAATGTTTCAGTGCACAGCAAAATATACACAAAAAGGTGTTAAAACTAGTTTTAGTTTATCTGAAAACCAAGGTTTAGAATTTGGAAAAGCCGTATCTAAACCTGTGAGGCTCCATTAAAAACAGTGGTGTGAAACAGAAAAACCTTCAGTAACCAAACTCTGTCTGGGATAAAACTTGATAAGGCACAAAGAAAAGCTCCATCCAGGAAAGGGTTTTAAAGGTGCCAGCAACTTAATTATGAAAAAATTTAAAAAGAAGGGCCAATGCTGACTCACACTGATCCAACGCAGATAGCATTAAACAATAGTTAACTTTTTGGCATAAATAAATGCCTAATGAGAGTACCCGCAATATTCATACAAATGACAGCCAAGAAGGTAGTGTTTTTTAGTGAGCGGAAAAGGTTTGAAGGGAATGGGTGTCAGCTTTAAAATAGTTCCTAAAATAGTTGCTTACAAGGCTAAAGAATAAGAGAACTTACAAAAGCTTTGAATCCAACTTGGTTCCAGGAAAAGGATACTTTGGCCCCATGTGAAAGCAAAAACCAGCCATTGTACAATACAGATACCTAGATTTCGTCAGCAGAAGGAAGAGTATTGTTCATCATTTCCCACAAAGGTAGCAGAGCCTTTAACTTGGATTCCTATTTTTTTCCTGGCAGGTAGATACTCTGCAAAAGCAACAAAGCAAACTAAATAAAAAAAACTCTTCTGAATTTCAATCCTACAGTCAAAATGCCAACTTCACAAACTCATCAAAGGTCATAGAGGAACAAATGTCCTGTTTTGTTACTTAAATTCATTACCTTCCTCCTAGCTAACCAATTCAGAATTTCCTTCTTGTTTTAAGGCTGACAAAATGGGGACAGTATACTTACAACATACTAGGTTACCCAGAGTCAGGAGACAGAGTTTGATATGATTTTCTAAAATCAAGTGACACATAATCCATGTTTTTATTTCTCCATGTGAGTTAAGAGCTAAACAAACATTTTTCATTAACAATTTTTAAAACTTTATTTTGTGGTTGTTTTACAAAAAGAGAAAAAGAAATGTAATGCTTTGTTAGCATTTATAAAAAATCCATCATTTTTAATTGTTAGAACTGTGTTCCCTGTCCCAAAACTTTGGAGTCTAACGTGAGAAAAATGTAAACAATGACTATTATACGATTAACATTTATGCATTTCCCATTTCTTTCTAAAATGTATTTAAAATTGCTTTCCACAAAATATATGTAACAGTGCTTACAAAAAGTTGTAATTTAATAGAGAAATGTGTGTCAATTCCATAAAAGAGCTACAGAGAATAAAATTCAATTGGAGCAGTTCTTGACTAGGTTGATGATTAACTGTAAAATGTGCTATAAGTACTATAATTCATAACTAATAATAGCAAAAAATGACATAAGTTTGTGTATAATTTATACACAAAATATAAATATACTTTATATGCTACTATTGCTGACCCTATCCTCTTACTAGCATTCTAACAATGAGAGGAAAAAGAAAACAGTAACAACTATTTCTCAAAGATACTATAAATAATGATGGATACATGTTGCATATGTACATATTATTCTTCCTGTATGTTATGATTCTATTTAGTCCTTATCCTATTAAAATAAGCTCCCTCTTAACACTCTAATGAAAATGTTCTCATGAAACATAAATGACTTCAAATTAGTAAATCAATTTTCAATCCTCTTTTCAGTGGTTTTAAAAACTGAGTACTACCCTCTATTTCTTGAAACTTTCCTTTCCCTTATCTTCTGAATCAGAATTTAAGTTGGCTGAAGCATGAGAAAGTTTAATACTAGAAGAGAGAAGGAACCATGCACTGAATGCCCAACTGTGCCCAGATACTGTACTAGATTATTTGCATGCATTATCACATTGCATTTCACTAAAATTATAAACTACATTTTATCAATTGCCATTTTACTGATGAGAAAGTTGAAGTACACAGAAATTATGAAATACCCAATACCTCATAGCTAGTAAGTGACTGGAATGGAATTTGAACATGGGTAAGTCCAACCACAAAATCAAAGAAAGCTTCTTCTACTAAACCATAATAAACTTAATTTTAGACATTGCTAGAAGAAAATGCAGAATAATCACCTCATAATGGTGGAGGTCAGAAAATTTTTCTAAGACCTAAAGAAAAAGAACGACAGATTAAACAATATAAAAAAAAATTTTAATGTTTGTAAGAAAAGTCACAAAGCCAATATGTAAAGAGGAAACTGAAGCAAAAAGTCTCCATAATATTTACAATAGACAATAAGGTAATGTTTCTAAAATATAAACAGCTCTTACAAATTAATAAAAGAAATGTAAACACCCCAAGAGAAGAAATGGGGGTAAAGGTCATGATGAGGCACATCACAAGAGAATACACTGCTCAAAAAATGTGAAAAAATATAACTCCACTATTAATAAAATAATCACGAATTTAAATATATATATTTCTTTATTATCAGAATGGCAAAGATTAATGTGAGTAAGAGTTTCAGGAATAGACATCTACTACAAAACTGGTGGGAATATAATTTTACGCAATACTTCTAAAGGGCAACCTGTCAAGATGTATCAAAATTTTACATGTGCAATTATTTTAACACAGCAAGTCTACTTCTAGAATTTATCCTTTAAAAAAGTGTGCTAAGGTATATGTGCATTAGTGTTGATAACTGACAAAACTAAGGAAATCTATTGCCAATCAATAGAGCACTGAATTATAGCACATCAAAAAAATGGATTACAATTTAGCATTAAAAAGCATATTGTGTGGAAATGTAAAATGATGTAGCTGCTGTGGAAAAATGTGTCAATTCCTCAAAAAGTTAAACACAGAATTACCACATAACCAAGTAGTTCCTACTTATATAACCAAGAAGTGAAAACATATGTCCACACAATAACTCGCTCATGAATGTTTATAGCAGAATTATTTATAATAGCCAAAACAGTAAAGACAACTCAAATATCCATCAGCTGATAAGCAAGTAACAAAATATGGTATATTCATACAATAGTGTATTATTCAACCACAAAAAGGAATGAGGTAGTGCTATATGCTACAACATGGAATAATTTGGAAACAGTGCAGTAAGTGAAAGAAGCCAGGAACAAAAGGTCACATATTGTATGATTTTATTTTTGTGAAATGCCTAGAATAGGCAAATCCACACAGACAAAAAGTGTATTGGTGGTTGCCAACAGATGGCAGAATGGGGAAACTGGAATTGCTACCTCACAACTATGAGGTATCTTTTGAGGGTGACAGAAATATTCTGTAATTCGATAGTAACAGTGTTCACAATAGAGCAAAAATGCTTTAAAATGGGGAATTTTGTGCTATGTGATATATATCAATTTCAATGCTGTAAAATTTTTAGGAAGGAGACTGACTTGGAGTAGTGAACACAATGATGTATTACAAAACTGTACACCTGAAACACATAAATAAATAAATAAATAAAATTATTTTTTAATCCTCACCTGAGAACATGTTTATTGACTTTAGAGAGAGGAGGAGGGCGAGAAAGAATGAGGGAAACACGAATGTGAGAAAGAAACACTGATCAGTTGCCTCTTGTACACACCTCAACCAGAGGCTGAAACCGCAACTCAGGCATGTGCCCCAATGGGGAATCGAACCTGCAAGCTTCCAGTTTGAAGGACGACGCTCCAACCAACTGAATCACCTTGGCCAGGGCTAAAGCATGAACTATATCTACTGAGTTAAAAAATGGCCATAATATACTGTTAAATAAAAAAGCAATTAAAAAAAGAGCAAACAGTATGATTCTATTTATGTGTGTTTATTTAAATAGTTATATCAGTACATATGTATTGCCCAGAAACAGGTAATGGTACTACACTCATATATATTATACTACCATCAGTCTTGATGACAATCAGGAAATTATGCTCTTCAGTATCATTTTATTTTTCTTACAAAGAACACATATTTTTTCCAAAAATAGACATTTAAAAAATTACCATCTACGAAGAAAAGTAGAATACTATGACAAAAATACACAGAATAGATTGAACCCAGAGACAATATAACAAGCAAAGATTTTAAGTCTGGGGTCCATAAACCTCATAAAAGTTGTAAATTTGTATAGAAAAAACTATATTACTATTTTCACTAATCTCTAGTTAAAATTTAGTACTTCTTTCAAATAGACCTAGATGACCTAATAATATTAACAGTAACTGTGATTTTTATCACTAACACAAATTATATCTTCACATCACATTATGGTTGCTACAGATGTCTCAAAATATCATCTATATCACTACTTCAAATATATATATCACTATATATATATCTATATGCATCACTACTTCAAAATCATGGTAGTTAGACTCACTGCTTGATCTTGTCATTTAAATGCACTGATAAAGAGGCACATATCTTAATACATGTGTGCCTCGAATTTGTTTTTCATATATTCTAGTATTTCAGTATAACATCTTACTTTCTTTTATTCACTCAAAATTGTTATTCTAAAAAGGCCCCACACAATGTCCTCCAGACCACTAGACTGTTCATACCAACATTCACCCATATCCACCCAAGCATTAGAGGCAAGAAGGGAAATCAATCATGAGGATATTCTAGTTATTCAGGCATAAAGAAATCAGGGACCGAATTCACAAAAAAAACCCAGAAATCATTCCAATTTTAATCAATTTATCTAATAAAAAATTCCTAATTTTCTTCCCAAAATTGTCTCCTTCTGATATCTCAGTTATATCTGACTCTTCCTTCACATTCAATCACCAGTATCAGTTAAAAGATTTCTTTTCTATCCCAACTGACACAAATTTCTTGACTTATCACTTCACGTTTAACTCAAATCTATTTCTTAACCTATCACTTCATGTTTAATTTGACTCTTTAAAAAAGAGCCTCCCTCCACTCATTCTGATCTTCTCAACTCATTCTGCAGACCTCAACCAAGTTAACCTTAAATAATTGTTTTCAAACTACCAGCCTGCTCAAAATCACTCAATGTTCCCAATGTCTTTAAAGGTAACATCAGTAATTATATCAATCCAGAGACACATTTACAGTAACTATTAATTGAAACAATCATATGAGTATACCCTACAAAATACCATCTAAAACAGTATCATAACATAAAACTCAGATATTAATAAGAGAACCTCAATTTATAGATGTAAAAAGACACGGTTCTAGAGTTGAACTTAGTAAAAAACTTTAATTCCTTACACAGGCATTCAAACCCCTCCACAACAATCATTCCCCAATATGCTTTATCAGCCTCATTCCCACTGAAGCTGTGGAAGTCAACCAGAAATTAACTCAATTCCCCTCTCATCCTTGAATCTAGACTCATGCATTTCTGCTACTACATAATTGCTGTAATTTCTACTGCCTGAAATGCCATTTGAGTATTCATTTATTTAATAAATAGTTAAGCCTGCAATATATATTTTACCAAACACTCAGTACCTAGCAGAGGATGTATCAAACACTTGAGCTATAATGGTGAGGTATCTCTGCCCTTAAAAACTCGCAGTCTAATGGAAAAGCAGAGATATAAATCAGGTAAACACAAGACAATGTGGTAAATGTTATGAAAGTGGAATGCATGAGATGCTGGGAGAGCACAAAGAAAGAGCATAAAGCAAAGACTGGAAGTGTCAGCAAGGTTTCCTACAGCAGAGAGAACATGAGGTGAATTATCAAAGAAATCAGTGAGGCCATAAAATATAAAGTATTGTAAGCACAAATAAAGCATAATCCAAGCTATATAAGTCACTCAGGATCTCTAGGCTTTGGAGTATGTTGCATAGAGAGGAGTAATAAATGATAAAACTGGAGAGGTACACAAGGACAAGATCAAGAGGGGCCTTACATATAATGCTGTGAAATCTCCATTTTATTCTAAAAGCAATGCAGCAGCAGGATATCTTGGAAAGTATACAGGTTTAGGAATTCCAATAACCCAAATCTGAACTTGAGCTCTGACATTTACTTGCTATATATATGACTTTCAACGAATCTACCTCTCTAAGCTTCATTTTCCTCAAATATAAAACAAGAATTAATATAAATTTTAATAAATATTAAATCAATTAGAATTCTAAGAATTTAGGGGTCAGCAAACTATGGCTTGGTTTGCCAGCAACAAATAGTTTTACCTCCTTAAAGAATTGTTAAAAGACAAAAAAAAAAAAACTACGACAAAAACATACAGGAGATTTTATGTAGGGAAGTTAAGCAGAGTCCAATGCGTTTTACAGATTTCTTTGGTGACAATGCACACAAAGGAAAAGAAATCAAAGTAGCATTAATGGATGCTGGAATATAAGCAAGGAGGATGATGCAATAATCCAGTAGTTCATCCTTTTCCTTCTCCTAAGGATAAAAGTGAGATCAACTTCTATACTTCCTTTCTTTATCCATCTCTGTAAGGTTACAAACCTGTGTGTACTCTGTATGTTGTAGCCTTTAATGTTCTTTGTTACTTCCCATGTTCTGCCTTTATTGTTTGCTACTTACCCGGGGCTACTCTCTAATCGCAAGTAGTGTTAATAGTATTTTGGAGTCAAACATCCCATTTTAAATATTCGCTTTACCAACATTTACAACTTGTTATTTAACTTTACTTCTCCTAATAATAAAACACAGTAATAGCTAATATATATCGAGTGTTTTAGTTTAGTTTTGTTTTTTACTACAGATGTGCCACATACTATTCTAAGCACTCTATTGGTATTACTTCATTTAATCTTCACAACAATCCTGTAAGATAAGGAAAATTATCTCCCTATTTCAAATGAGGAAACAGAAGCATGGATAAGTTAAATGAGTCTCCCAAGAGCTAGAGAATAAAGAATCCAAAATTCACATTCTTAACCAATACAGAATGAGAATTACACTAAATTATAGGATTTTTATAAAAACAAATTTAGATTACATATTTAAAGGTTTTTAAATAAAAGTATGGCTTTTCACAGTCCTTTGTATTCAGTAGTCTAATAAATATTAGTTCCATATCCTGGCAGAAAAGACCATATTCTAAATAACATTTTAGTCTCCAGAAACTCGAATTACAATACCTTATAGCTGGTTAACACTTAATAAATATTTATTAGTATGATAGATATGCTTTTAGTCATTAAAATTCTTATAGTGTTTCAAGGTTATTCTGTAAACAATTCACAATATATTATTTTATAAACATATATAGATGCTGCAGAAGACTGTACTAAGTATGAACCTATAGCAAAGCATACCCTGTCAGTTTTCTGGTTTTGCTTTGTTTAAATATAAACATTAAGACCATACACATGTAAAGATCCCAATAAAGTTTTTGTGCAGACATTAAAGCTGGTATATACTAAGTTTAGTCCTACTCTCTTAGCAGTGTTTGTAACTGGTATTATATAACTCTAATCTATGTTACTCATTTAGGGAATCTAAGTTATCTGGGAAGAGAAAAATAAGATTCTAAACTGTAAGATTAACGGAGAGAGGTTTTCTCTGCAAAAGACAAATATAAGGGAGATAAAGTGTTATGACTTCTATTTTGTGTCATTGGTTTCTATTGTTAGTAAATGAATACCCCAAATTACCACATACCTATTCAGCATAAATGAGTCTCTCTCACATAGCAAAGTGAACTACTTATCTCTTTGAAAACAATTAGAAATAAATTTTATCTGTAATGAGATTTTTTAAATGACAAAAAAAGTTAATGAAAAGTAATAATCCTGCTACACAAGAGAATACAAAACAAAATTCTATCACCACTTTCCAAGTCTGCCTTAAGAGGACATTAGTAGCTAAACCCAAAGTTATTTAACTTCTGAGACTTATTAACATGAAAGACAAGAATATTAATTTTTAAAAATATTTATCTAATCAGAATGTAGCCACATGGAAAAACAAAGTTTCAAATTAAACAGAGGGTAATAACCACATTGAGTGAAACATACATAACCTTGCCTTGTAGAGCAAAATTTCCTAAGAAGAAAGCTATTAAATATTTTTTAGAAAACTTACAAAAACAAAACTATCAATACTGAAACGTTTTGGGAAAAAAGTCAGAAGACAGCCAGGTTCAAAGTAAACACAGAATTCTTCATTAACCATACCACAAAGGTGTGTGCCTTTCTTTTACATTCTATGATTAGTAGTTCATTTTTTATTTAGTAATCTCCAGGCTTCCTGTGTCCTCCCCTCCAACCTAGCTATCAAACTAACCGTAACAAAATTCTCCACACTGTTTTTGTTAGGGTTTTTTCAAAATAACCAATATTCCCCATTGCTCAAGAAATCTGAATTATTCAGAAAATCTTCAATAAAGAATTAAAGGCCCGCCATATGATTGTATGGATCAGTGGAAGACAACTAGAGAGCATTAAAGGAATAAGGAGGGGAGGAAGTTTATGAGAAGGGAAAAGAGGGGAGAGAGTGGAGAGAAGGCTAGTCCTTCTTTCCTAAGCAAGTTAAGCATTATTATTGCCACTCATTAATGGACATAGTCTTCACTTTTCCAATCCATATTTCATACTTTCATCAAAACTCAACCCTAACACCCCTTCATAAAAAAACACTCAACAAACTAGAAAAACAAGGGAACTTCTCAAAATGGTAAGAGGCACCTATGAAAATCCCACAGTTAACATCCTACTTAACAGTCAAAGGCTGAAGGCACTCCCCCCAAGATCAGGAACAAGACAAGGATATCTGCTATCAACACATCTTCCAACAATGTACCAGAGGTTTTAGCCAGGGCAATTAGGCAAGAATATGAAATAAAATGCTTCCACATTGGAAAAGTACAACTATATTTATTTACAGGTGACATGGTCCTTGGTATACAGAAAATACTACAGAATCCACTAAAAATCCAGGAGAACTAATAAACAAGTTCAACAAGGATGCAAAATACAAAAATCTATATACAAATATTTTTATACACATAAAATGAACAACTCAAAAGTGAAATTCAGAAAATTCCATTTACGATAGCATCAAAAATAATATAATATTTAGGAATAAATGCAACAAAAGAATTATAAAACATAATATGAAAACTATAAAACATTGTTGAAATAAAGATCTAAATACATGGGAAGATCCCTGTTCATGAATAGGAAGACTTAATATTAAGATGGCAATGCTTCCCAAAGTGATCTACAGATCAGCACTATTCCTATCAAAATCCCAGCTGGCTTCTTTGCAGAAATTAACAAGCTAATTCTAAAATTCACATAAAAATACAAGAGACCCAAAATAGCCAAAACAATCTTGAAAAAAAAAATGGTGGAGGACTCACGCTTTTCAATTACAAAGCTACAGTAGACAAGACAGTACTTACTGGCATACAGAAAATCACATAGATCAGTGGAATAACACTGAAAGTCCAGAAATAAACCCTCACATTTACGGTTAACTGATTTTGACAAGAGTGACAAGACAATGCTATAGGAAAAGAGTCTCTTCAACAAATGGTACTAGGACAATTGGGTTCCACATGCAAAGAAATAATGTTAGACTCCCTACATCAGACCACATATAGAAATTAACTCAAAACAGATCAAAGACTTAAACGTAAGAGCTAAAACTATAAAACACAGGACGAAACAGGAGGGTAAATCATTGTGACGTTAAATTAATAAAGGGTTTCTTAAATATGACACCAAGAGCCCAAATAACAGAAGAAAAAGTAAGTTAGACTTCATCAAAATTAAAAACTTTGTTCTTCAAAGGAAAGTGAAAAGACAACAGCACTGAATGCAGGGAAATATTTGCAAATCATATATATAAGGCACTTGAATCTATTAATATACAAAGGACTCTTACAACTCAATAATAAAAAGATAAAAAACAATTTTTAAATGGTCAAAAGATCTGAATACACATCTCTCAAACAAAGATATGGACGTGGCCAGTAAGAAAATGAAAAGACACTCAGCCTCATTAGGAAAATGCAAATCAAAATAACAATGAGATGCTACTTAACGCCCAGTAGGAAAGCTATGATCAAAAAGACAGATAACAAATGTTGGCAAGGAAGTAGAGAAATTGGAACCCTTATACACATTGTTGGTGGAGATGTGAAATGGTGTGACTGCTTTGGAAAACAGTCTGGAAGTTCGTCAAGAGTTTAAACATCAAGGCACCATATGATCCAGCATATCCTCAAAGAGAACTGGAAAAAAACTATACACTCAAAAACTTACACATGAAAGTTCACTGCAGAATTATTTACAGTAGACAAAAAGTAGAAACAACTCAAATATCCATCAGTTGATAAAATGTGGTATATCTACACAAGGGTATATTATACAGCCATAAAAAAGAATGAAGTATATAAAAAGAATGAAGACTGAAAACAGAGTAATAGAAAGAAGCCCGGATAAAAGACTATTATATTAAGATTCCATTTGCATGAAATGTCCAGAAGACGTAGATATATAGTCAGGAAAAAAACAAAACAAAACCAGTGATTGCCTAGAAGTAAAGGTGAGAGAAAATGAGAGTTAACGCTTAAAGAATACAGGATTTACAGTTCAGATGATTAAAATGCTCTAAAATTGTGGTGATGGCTATACAAATGAATATACTAAACACTACTGAGTTATATATTTTAAATGGACTACTTCTATGGTAAGTGAATTATACCTCAAAAAACTTTTCTTTAAGTAGTCCCTGATCCACTCATTCCATTTTGTTAACTCCCTTTCAGAATGTCTGTAAACAGCTTATACTATAGTGACTTGCACTTGTTTATTGTTTTGAAGTAACTAAATTGTTTTACCTGCCTTATTCACAAGCTGTAAGCTTCACAAGGGTTTCTTCTACTTTTTTCTTACTTTTCTTTAGAATTGAGCATAATGGCAAGAAAACAGACCCTCAAATAAGGTTTTTAATTCTCAAAATGTAAAATATTAGAAATATTTACCATGGAGAAGTTAACAGACTACAGACTACTCCAAAGTCTTCCTGTGGGTAAATATATATATATAAAGAGACCTAAAATAGCCAAAACAATCTTGAAAAAAAATGTTGTAGGAATCACACTTTTCAATTACAAAGCTACAGTAGCCAAGACAGTACTTACTGGTATAAGGAAAATCATATAGATCAGTGGAATAACACTGAAAGTCCAGAAATAAACCCTTATAATATAAATATATTAATATTTATATATGTAAATAAAATTCTCCATATTCCTGACCAAACTCTTCAGAATAAAATTAAGTATAGGTGAACCATAGAGCTGAGGTTTCACTTTACAAGAATCCTAAGAAGTAAAAGAGTAAGTTGTGATTCAATTAAAAATAAAATTGTCCAGAAATAAAATGCATTTAATGTATGAGAGGTTCAATGTTAGTACAGTTTAAGAAAGTTGTAGTATTTTCATCATGACACACTAGCACGAGTTAGTAATTAAGGCTTTGTTGTTTACCTGATGATTTTGTTGTTCTTTCTGGGTTAAGGTGCATATATCTTAATTACAATGACTTTAGAATTACAAACACAGCAAATAAACATAGTAAGATCCACCTAAGAGATATTTCTTCAAGTATAAAGTAATAATTATAATGTTCTATCTCAATAGGAAAAGAAAATTCAAAAATGTGTTTCCAATGAAACTATACCCCAGAAACTAAAACTCAAAGTCAAGTACAGAGAGAAACAACTCAATCAGCCAGAACCCAGTACATCATGATGGCAATCAATAACTGGATAGTAAAGAAGAAACTCATTAAAGGTTATTAGATACAAATGTAATTATATTCTCTCAGCTATTTCTATCTTTAAATAGCTGAAATTCACTTGTCATTCAAACTTATAGAAGAAAGTTCCTCTTCTTTTCTCTTCCTCCTTTGGCTCTACTCCTTTCTTTTCTTTCCCATCCCCACAATTTTACTCTTTGAAGATGGAAAGCAATTTTTAAGTTTTATAACTCATTCTTAGACATAATTTCATAAATATATGCTATCACCTAAAATAATACTGTCAAAAGCCCCAAGCTGTCCACTCTCTAGAGATTACATTCTCATTCTCCCTGCATTCAAATAAGACTCTGTGACAAATTCTCAGCAATGAAATGTGGGCCAATGTCACTTTAAGTCTGGAGATTCTTAAGAAATGGTCTGTGGGTAATAGGCAGGGCTCAGAAGCCTTAAGGAACAGTGGAGCTGTAAGATATAAGGAATCTGGGTCCCTCAATTACCACATGCAGGAAAGTCACAACCCTGCTAACTAGGCACACCTGCACTGGACTGTTATGTGAACAAAATGTAAACATGTATGTGTTAAGCCGCTGAAATTCTGGAGTGTATTTATTACCATAATTAGCATTACCCAAAGTAATACATGCACAAATTCCTAAGTATTTCAATTTCCTCTAATTAAAGACATTTATAAGTGATATTTTGATAAGACTGTTTAAAAGCCCATTTAAGTAACATTGCATTTTAAAATCTAAACAATTTGCCACTTTGATTTTGATGTAAAGTAACTCCTTTAAACAATGATAGCATAAGCAGTTCCTTTGTTAATCTTTTACTATCCACATATCTTAATATATTAGTTCAGTATCATCTGTATTCATATTTCAGAGAAATTTTTCCTCAACTTTCCCAAAATAAAAAAGTATGAAGTGTTTTAAAATATTATAATATTTAGTGAAAACTACCAAATACTTAGTTAACAGCAAACTTTATTTTATTATTTTTAAAGTATTAAAAATGATCACTTATAGCTCTGGCTGGTGTGGTTCAGTGGATTGAGTGCCGGCCTGAGAACCAAGGGCTTGCCAGTTCCATTCTGGGTTAGGGCACATGCCTGGGTTGAGGGCTGGGTCCCCAGTTGGGGGTCATGTGAGAGGCAGCCACACACTGATGTTTCTCTCCCTCTCTTTCTCCCTCCCTTCCCCTCTCTCTAAAAATAAATAAATAAAATCTTTTTAAGAATTATTATTTATAATTTTTAAGGTAAGAATTCTTCCTTTACATGTAACTATATAGTAGATAATTTTATTTGCTGTAAATGCACACATACCCATAATACACTCACTTTTAACAAAACCATGGCATTTTACATTCTAATAATGTTGTCCCTATCATCCTTCCCCAAAATCCTTCACAAATTTGTTGAAATGTTAGTGCTTTACTGAATTTTTTTATTAAAGCTCAACATTGCTGATATAAATAATAATGATATTATTTATATCAGCGTAACTGGGAAAGTTGGCATTAATAAATAAAGATATTGCAAACTTAAACCAATAAAACTTCTCCCATATTCTCTTTATCTTACCCTCGCTAAAATAAATAAGCAAATAAATAAAATCAAATCATTTATTTAACCTGTGTTGCCTTTTTCTTTAACTCTGCGTCACTGTTTTTTCCACAATTAAAATTAAGTGGACAGCAATTTATTATACTACTCCACACAGAGTAATAAAAATGGAAAATTATTCAAAGTTGATAGAAGATATTTTGCTTCCACTCAGGAAAATATACCATGAGGTTTTGTTTACCAGAACCAGTCAACATAAATTAAACAAATGACACAGAAATTTTTGTGGCACTTATACTTTGTGGACCTATATAGATAAAGTAAACTCTAGTTCTTTGATCCTTTTGAATGCTTGGTTGCTTTGGAACATGTGATACATATAACTTTATTTTTTTTCCCAGTACTACATAACAAGAACTCATAAAAAGAATAACGAAGCTGAGAAATGGCCTATTTGAAAAAATATTAAGTATGACTATTTAGTCTTTATAAACTAGTACACTAGGTATTTCAATGACAGTCATTTCTAGAAAAAAAGAACTCTAAAAATACATTTTGAAAAGTTGTTTACCTATATCTTCCGTATATCAAAGGACTGTGAAATGTTTTATTGCTTTGATTTTTAACTTACACTGATACTGCTCTCAGTAATTAAATGGGTATTTGTACTTATGTTTTTCAATGCCCAATCAGGTCTGCAGGAGGAGGAACTAATATTTATCTAAGTACCTACTTAGTATATGCCAAACATATGTTTCCTTACTCTATCCTCAGACAACTTTACTCTAAGTGTATTATCCTTCTTGCAGATGAGAAAACAGAGGCTTATAAACATTAAGTACCTTGCCTAAGTTGAAATAGCTAAGAAAAATGGCGCAGGCAGAGTTCTGAGGTCTGTAAAACAAATCGTTGTTCCATTCAACTGTATGTTGTTTTTCCAGTAGTGGTCACAGAAAACAGCTCTCCACCACCCCCTCCCCATGCCACTCATTCTTACCCCCACTTCGTAGTGAACAGCATGGAACATTTCTTTGTGAGACTGGATTCAGAAAGGACCAATCTCTGGCTATTATACAGAGCATGGCCTGCAAGGGTCGAATCTACATCATGACTCTACCCGGAGGGTTTTAGCTAGATGAGCTAAACTAGATGCAGACAGAAAGAGGGTGTTGCAGAAAAAGGAAATCAGCAAGTAACTAGCCAAATACCAATTATATTTAACTCTGAAATGCACTGTTCCCTATTGGCAGATTTCTCTTTAGAGCTGCGTTTTACTTAGGCTACTCTCAAAATAGCTTTTCGGGAGTACTCCGAGTAGACAATAGAGGCTGCTTGATCTAGGTTTTGAAGACTGAGGGAAAGTGTGTTTGTGCACAACTATCTGGATTGGCAATTAAGATAACTAGAGGTAATAAGGTAGTATCTCCTAAAAGGTAGTCCTCAAATGTGTACAAAGAGCTCAGCTAAACTGCCAGCACACAAATCCATCTGAAGAACCTAAGCTAAATAGTCGGCGGAGTTGAGGAGGATGACAGCTCCAGGAACTTCCCCTTCCTCACAGGCCTAAACTCGGCGACTACACGCCTTTCCCCCTAGGAGGCAGGATGAAACAATTTCAAATGCACAAAATCCACCCAATCTCACCGACACCTCAGGACCGGGAGGCCAGCCTCCATTTCTCCCCTCGCCCCTCCAAGAAAATCTTGATCTTCTTCAAAAAAAAATGTATACATGCTACCAACCACAAAGTATTTGCAACGAAAAATAAAAACATGCATTAGTCCCTCCACGCAGCCCTAAGAAAAGAATGAAAAGGGATCTCGACACCGCGAATCCCAGCGATTTACTGCTCTGATTCACTTTCCCTCGGGTCCCACCGCCGGCGAGCCTGGGGGGAGCCTGCAGTTTCGACGTCAAAATGTGCCTTCGCCTCTCCCCAGGAGACGCGCAGGCGGCAGAGGCGACATCCATCGGAACGTCCCGCCTCCGACCTCACCTGCCCAGGCCGGAGACAGCGCCTCGGGCCCGCGCGGCCAGGCGTCCCGGGAGGCCGGCGGGCCGGCGGGCGGACGCTGTGGCGGTTAGGCCGCGCTGCAGGCCGGCGCGCTTCCTGCCGCGGCCGCGAGGACGGAGGCGCGGCCCCGACCCGCAGCTCCCGGGGCCCGGCTGCTAGGAGTGTGCCGCACACACACGCACCCGCCCGGGCCCGGATCCCGCCCGGCGGCTCTCCGCTGCGAGTCTCCGGAGTCCCGGCCGCAAAGGAGGGGAGGGACACGCCACTTGAGGGTCCCGAACACACGGATCCCCAGAGTCCCGGGCCCTGAGCGAGGAAGCCCGTCGCCCCCAACACCCACACCCGGAACCTCCGACAGCAACGCGGGCCAGCCCCGCACCCGACACACACCCACTAGCTGTCGGCTGCTCACGGCCGCCTCCCCGCCCGCCAAAGTCCCAACTCGCAGCCCACACGCACAGTAGTCCTTCTCCCACCTCATCTCCCCGGGGACGAGCTCCTCTTCCCAACACTCTCGATCCTACCCGGAGGTACGAAAACACTCTACCTCATTCTCTTCTTCTGGCCCAGGAGGAGCAACAGCAGCCATTTCCCCGCGGCAGGGGAAACACACACAAACACGCGCGCGCGCGCGCACCAGGCCCCCACAGATGCTTCCCCTCCGGGGCCGCGGCCGCAGACGCAAACACAAACACCCACGGGCGGGCCTCGCTCCCTC
>PVKM010003125.1:0-59778 GCA_004027735.1 Carollia perspicillata
ATCACTGTCTTGTTCCTGACCTTAAAGAAAAAGCTTTCATCTTTCACCATTCAGTATGATGTTAGCTGTGGTTTTGTCATATTGGCCTTCACTACATTGAGGTATGTTTTCTCCCTCCCCACTTTGCCAAAATTGTGTATCATGAATGATGTTGAATTTTTGTTAGATGCTTTTCCTGTTTCTATTGTTATGATCATAGGATTTTTATCCTCCAGTTTGCTCATTTGGTGTATCGCTTTAATTGATTTGTGGATATTGAACAAATACAGCATCCCAGGATAAATTAAACTTAATAGGTTGTATTATCTTTTTAATGTATTGACAAATTCACTTTGTTAATATGTTGTCATGGATTTTTGCCTCTATGTTTATCATTGATATCGTCTATAATTCTTTCTCTTTCTTTGTAGTGTCCTTGTCTGGTTTTGTTATCAGGGTAATGCTGGTCTTGTAAAACAGAGTTTGGGAGCCTTCCCACCTCTTCAGTTTCTTTTGGAATAGTTTGAGAAAGATAGTTATTAATTCTACTTTGAATGTTTGGTAAAATTCACACATGAAGCTGTTTTGTCTAGGACTTTTGTTTGTTGAGAATGTTTTGATTAGTGGTTTCGTTTTGTTAGTAGTTATCAGACTGTTTAGATTTTATGTTTCTTCCTAATTCACTTTTGTTCTTTAGTTTTGAAGTTTGATTTTTAAAAAAATTTTTAGAAATAGTGTCATATGATATGTGTATTTCTGCACTTTGATCTTATTTACCAAACATGATCTATTCTGATGTACATTTTCCTGATTTATTAGGTTTTGTTGCTCTATATTAATCCATCCTATGAATGTATACCATTCATTCATTCTCATGTTAATGGACACTTATTTCCACTTTGAGAGCTATTACAGATGTACATAGCTGTGTACATTCTCATACATGCCTCCTGGTGCTCATGTGTGAGAGTTTTTCACAGTTATGATATACACCTGGATGTAGAATTGCTGACTGTAATGTATTTTTGCCTTGAATTTACTACATAATGCCAAATGGTTCTCAAGAGTATTTGTACCCAATAGATTATACTCCAGGATCTTGGTACTTCTGGTTAGGATGGAGGCATAGGTAGATGGACAACCAAAAGTAGGACAACAACAAATTTAAAAACAAAAAACAACCAGAAGTGCCAGAAAATCAAACTGCATGGAAGTCTGTCAACCAAGGAGTTAAAGAAGAAACATTCATACAGACAGGTAGGAGGGGTGGACACAGGCAGCCAGGGTGGAGAGAACAGACCAGAGTGGCAGCACCTGGCAGACCAGGTGAGGCAATGGCTGGCAGAGCAGGCGGTCCCATATTTTCATGCAGATAAACGGGGAGGAACAACTGGGGAATGAAACAGACCAAGGAACCCAGGGTACCAGCACCAGGAAATAAAGCCTCAAGACCTCTTACTGAAAACACCTGTAGGTGTTGAGTCAGCAGGAAAAACTCCCAGCCCCACAGGAGAGTTCGTTGGAGAGACCCACAGGGTCCTAGAATGTACACATACCCACCCACCTGGGAATTAGTGCGAGAAGGGCCCAATTTGCTTGTGGGTAGTGGGGGAAGTGACTGAAAGCCAGCCAAGAGCTGAGCAAGCAGCATCGTTCCCTTTCAGACCCCTCCCACACACATAGCACCACAACACAGCAACCTGGTAGCCCTGCTCTGGCAAATACATAAGGCTCTGCCCCTTACAGTGTAACAGGTGCACTGACACACACACAAAAAAGGCCCAAGTGAAAGAACAGATCAAAGCTCCAGAAAAAATACAACTAAGTGATGAAGAGATAGCCAACCTATCAGATGCACAGTTCAAAACACTGGTAATCAGGATGCTCACAGAAATGGTGGAGTCACAAAATGGTATGGTCACAAAAAAGAGGAAAATGTGAGGGCTATCTAAAATGCAATAAAGAAAAATATACAGTAAATGAGCAGTGACAGAAAAAAAAAACAAAACAGGACTCAAATCAACAGTTTGGACCAAAAGGAAGAAATAAACAGTCAACCACAACAGAATGAAGATACAAGAATTTTAAAAAATGAGGAGAGGCTTAGGAACTTCTAGGACAACTTTAAACATTCCAACATCTGAATCATAAGTGTGCCAGAAGGAGAAGAATAAGAGCAAGAAATTAAAAATTTATTTGAACAAATAATGAAGGAAAACTTCCAAAATTTGGCCAAGGAAATAGACTTCTAGGAAGTCCAGGAAGCTCAGAGAGTCCCAAAGAAGTTGGACCCAAGGAAGCACACACCAAAGCACATTGCAATTACATTACCCAAGATTAAAGAGAGATTAAGGAGAGAATCTTAAAAGCAGCAAGAGAAAAGGAGACAGTTACCTACAAAAGAGTTTCCATAAGACTATCAGCTGATATCTCAAAAGAGACTTTGCAGGCAAAAAGAGGCTGGAAAGAAGTATTCCAAGTCATGAAAGGGAAGGACCTACATACAAGACTGCTCTATCCAGCAAAGCTTTCATTTAGAATGGAAGGCCAGACAAAATGCTTCCCTGATAAGGTCAAGTTAAAGGAGTTCATCATCAAAAAGCCCTTATTATATGAAATGTTAAAGGGACTTATCTAAGAAAAAGAAGATGATCAAAGATATGAACAATTGAATGACAACAAACTCACAACTATCAACAACTGAACCTAAGAAAAAAAACAAAAACAAGCTAAGCAAACAACTAGAACAGGAATAGAATCACAGAAATGGAGGTCACATGGATGGTTATCAGTGGAGAGGTGGAAGAAGGAGAATGGGGGAAAAGTTACAGGGAATAGGAAGCATAAATGGTAGGTAGAAAATAAGGGAAGGTTAAAGATAATATAGGAAATGTACAAACCAAAGAACTTATATGTACTACCCATGGACATGAAACAAAGCTGGGGGGAAATGCTGGTGGGAAGGGGGCTAGGTTAGAGGGCAATAAGTGGGGAAGGAATGGGACAACTGTAATAGCATGATCAATAAAATGTATTTAAAAAACAAACAAAGAGTACACTCCACAACAGTTCTGTATGAAAATTGCTATATTATGTGTCCTTATCTTTTGGGGTAGGCAGTATTTCATTGTGTTCTTACTTTATATTTGTCTGCTACTAATAAGATCATATTTTCAGTTTTTGTTGCCTATTTATATTTTTCTTCCTCTATGAAGTATGTTTGTATGCTGTTTTTTTTCTGATTTGTAGGAATACTTTGTATAGTCTGGATACGTGTGTTGTAAATATCTAATTATAGAATGAGGAAGAACAGCCTATCTTATAAAGTGATATTTGAACATAAATCTAAAGGAAATGAGGGACCAAGCCATGCAAATATTTAGGAAATTTCATTTTAGACACAGAAGCAGTGCAAAGGCCCTGAGGCAGGAACATACTCAACAAGTTCTCAGAACAACATGTGAGCCAATATGGACAGAGCAAGGAGACGAATGTAAGAGAGAGTGTAGTATATTCTGTGTAGTCTCTGTCTATAGAACATTATGTTTGGTCCTGTACAACCTGATAAAGAGTTTGGATTTCATTCTAAGTATAATGAAAAGACACTGAGAGTACTGAACAAAGAGTGACATAATCTGATCTAAGTTTTTAAAGGTTACTCAGCTGAGGAGAAAATAGACTATAGATGTATAAGGATGAAAGCTGAAACACCAGGCCATACATGTTGGAATAGTCCAACTGTGATGATGGTAGCTGAACTTGTGATGGAAGCAGTGGTGGTGGGGAAGAGGGATTGGATTTGGTTATATGTTCATGGTAATCCACCATGATTTGCTCATGATTTGCTCATGAATTGGAAATGAGGTAAGAAAATAAGTGAGGTATCAAGGATGCCTCTTGAGTTTTTGGCCAGTGAAGGTGTGTAAATGCAGTTTTAAAATGGGAATCTGTAGTTTTGAGGCCAGTGCGTTGAATTTCTGCTCTAAACAGTATTAAGTTTGTGGGATTTATTAAACATACAAATAGAGAAACTGAGTAGACAGCTGGATAGTTGAGTCCAGAGTTCCTAGAAAAAGTTGAGGCAGAAGTTCCAAATTTATTTATTATCCATACCTAGATCATATTAAAAGGTCTGAAACTAGAGGCAGACACCTAGAAAGAGAGTGTAGTTTATCAGCAGAAGTCTGAGGATTGAGCTCTGGGCTTCCCAAGACTTAGAAATCAAGAAGGTGAAAAAGAGTGAGCCAGTCAGACTGAAAGAGTGGTCACAAGAGTAAGATATGTGGACCCCAAGTGAGCAGATTGTTAAAAGAAGGAAGGGACCAACTGTATCAAATACCCTTGATGAGTTGATTAAGATGAGATCTGAGAATTGGTCATTGTTTTCTGACAGGTGGAAATTGTTGATGACTTTGCTGAGAACAATGTTATTGGAGTAGGAATAAGAAAACCCGAATGGGGTTGGTTCAAGGGTGAATGAGAGAAGAGGAGATGGAGAGAGAGTTGTGTTTCTCCTTGGGGTGGAGTATGCATAAGAGGGACTATTAAAGGATGAGAAGGCACATGAATTTAGAGAGAAGTCCTTGAGTAGGTGAGGTGTAAGTTCTAGTGCAGAAATGATAGGAGCACAGACAGTCTGTGCATTGTAACAGGAGACAAGGCAGAGTGTGGGGTACCCATTCTATAGATTAACTACAAAAAAAGTCTCCAGATGTGTCTTCTATTTACTTAAGCTTAAAAAAAAAGGCAATTCCTTTGTTTCTGATTCCATCCCTCAAGATGACATCCACCAAGTTGAAAGAGAGACAACTATTAAGTCATTCCCTCAGTCTGCTTTCTTGTATCCCATGTCCACTCCCTAGTATCTGAGCTGAAGTCTTACCTCCTTCCAGCAAAACATGACAGCTTCCATGCATATCTTGTCCTGAAGATGGATGGTGCAGGGTTTGGGGGAGCAGTAAGGTGAGGATGCCTACTAGGGCCCCTCACCCAGTCTCTACTTTGGTCACCCAAAACACCAGGTGCTATCTTTCATAAATACATAAATAATATTGTAATTAACCCCAAATCATTCTAAACCGTTAGTGAATTCTGAGTACTTTTTGCCATTAATTTTTCAATCAACAAATGCTAAAAGTGCAATTATAGGCAGTTCTATAGATTTGTTTATCATTTAATAGTGGCTCATATATGAAGGTTAGGAATCATTTCTTTGAAAAAGTATGTACTTTATGAGTGAGGATCTCCCCCCAAAAACTGGAATTATCTTCTGGAGGGCAGTCCCCTTGTAGTACAGGCTTCCCCTGCTAGGTGAGTGTTCTAGGAGCCCGTATTCATCATTGTACCAGCTGGCACTGTTGTGAAAGGCTACTTTTGGCTTCGGTGAATTTTTTTTGAAGACTCAGGACAGTTGCGCATTTCGTGACAGGTGGTTTATGTGCTCCCCTGCCCACACTGCACTGAGTGCTGAGCAGTTTTTGACCAAAAAGGGCTTGACCACCCTGCCCCACCCTCCCTATTCACCCCATCTTGCCCCAACCATTTTGTTTGTTTGATTTGCTTTGTTTCCCTAAGTGAAAAAAGTCCTCAAAGGGAAACATTTTGCTGATGTGGGAGAGGTGAAACAAAAAAAATGGCAGAAGCACTAAAAGGCATCAAAATTGATGAGTTCAAAAACTGTTTTGAACAGTGGAAAAAAGCCTTGATAGGTGTATTACATCAAATGGAAAGTACTTTGAAGATGACTAAAGTTTAAACATACAGAAATAAATACGTAATTTTTTATAAATAAATCCCAGAGTTTTTTGTTCCTCCCTTGTATTTATTACAATCCAGCAGATCCATTTAATAAGGCATATTTCTGTTCACATTTTCTTTTTGATATTCTTACTGTGATATTCTTATTTCGAGCTCTGTGCTAAGTCAAAACAGCAGCTTTAATAACTCGACAGATATTTATTGGGAGTACACTGCATGGTAGTTTATAAAGCTTCAGATCTACATTGGCAAATAAGACAGACCTACCCCCACCCTCCTGGGGCAATGAACCTAATATGTGCCCATAACAGGGAAGCTGCTCTGACTGGGGTTTGAGAAGACATAATAATGTGTTCTCTCCTTCATTCAGCAGACACTTATTGAGGGATTGTCGACACTGAGAAAGATACAAAGCTAAGAAAGAGCTGCTACCTTTCTTTATTCAAGATCACGGTCAAGGACAGGGAAACTTTGTCATTAACCTTTTTATTCTCTCAGTATTATCTTCCCTTGGGGATCTGATTTGTGTTTATGACTGCAAAATTTATATATTTAAATTCTACCACTTTTGGGCCCTAGACCTTAACTTAATATTCAGCTATGGCAGAATTAAAGGAAAACAATCTTCTTTATATTTCACTCTATGATAAATGAAGACAATTAAAAATAAGATTAGCACAGATGTACATATCTCTTCACAGTTTATATGTATATAATGTCAAGTGGAGTTGAGGCTAACTGTATTTCTAATAATACCTAGGTGTTTATATTTAACTTGCTAAGAGGAAAACAGTGACTAGATGCTTGACAATGGAACTTGTGAGATCTAAACCACAATGGAACTTGTGAGATCTAAACCACAGGAACTTGTGAGATTTGATTTCAAATGCAAACCACATAAAGAAAAATATTCTAAAGTAGTATTTTCTGAATTGTTAATTCCATGAGATATTAATAGTTTTTTCATCAAGTAAAAATCCCAGATATATTTGGGGAAAACCACATATTAATATTATTCTATTAGAGATTCATAAGGCATACAATGTATTGAAGTTCTGTGATCTTCTAAGTAAAGTATGGATAATCCAGCCTTGCTTAAGCATACATGACTACAGAAGTCTTTGTTTTTATTTTTTGCTTGGGTTTTGATGGTAGGGGAGAATAGGTGGTTAGGAACACTTGTTATATCATAAAATTCATACTAAACAGTTATATTTTCCCTTCCTCTCTCACTTCTTTCCACTGTACCAGTATTTACACATTACCATATGTAAGTTAATGGTGGTACTGAAAGGTAAACGCCCTGTTTAAAAGATGAGTAAACCAATCCCTGGACAAGTAAAGTTATCCATCCCAAGTTATGGAGGTTTTAAGTGACAAGGATTCATACGCCATGATGAATCTTAAGAGCCATTATGTCTCTTAAGATGTATTTTTGGAAGACCATACTGATATTCATTGTAGGGGGTGGGGTATAGGTTGTACAGGTGTCGAAATTGTAACAGTTTTAGCTCTTTAGGAAAACATTTCTTAATAATATGTTTTTTCATTTTTAACATTATTCTCCTGGTGTACAAAGTTTTCCTTGATTAGATACAAAAGAATCAATAACCTGCAGATTTGGAGAAGCCAAGGCTATTTGAAGGGGCAGCAGTGTGCTCTACTGGGAAGACCATATAGTTTTTCCCTGATTGTACTATTTCATTTTGCCCCATTCCTTCAAATCACTGTCACATTACACACCTTTTACTCATAGTGCCTACCTAACATCATGTGGTATTATTTTACTTTTTTTATGGATCCTCTTCAACTTCCTTCCAGAATATAAGCTCCATGAAAGCAGGTACCTTGTCTGATTGTTCACTGCTATAGTTTCAGAATCTGCAACTATGCCAGGCACACAAAACTGCTAAGTAAATGTTTTATGAGTGAAAAAAATGGAAGATTGCCCTTGATTCACATCTCTGCTCTGGGATTTATTAGCTTTACAAACGTGGCCAATTAGCCTCTATCAACCTATTTCTCAACTTCAAAATGGAAATGGTAACACATATTTCAAAGAGTTGAGCTGCAACTTCAATTAGATAAGGCAGATACATAAATGACCTAGTTCAATATTAATTCACCTTTCAACTTTGCTTTTTTTTAAATATAATCTCCTTTGTTTCACTGGAACTTATGAAAACATTGGGTCACAAGGAGAAATGTTAATAGTTTCTATATTAATTCAGACTGCACGTTATGTAGTCAACACATTAGGAAATTGTTTTGAAATTTATTTTGGGTATAAGACTCTCTAAAGTCTGATGAAAGTGTAAACACTTGCTCTAGTTTTCAGAGAGGTTCTAGGATTTCATCCTGTAGTCAAATCCTGATAAAACTAGGACTGAAAAGGCATGAAAAAGAGAAAGGAGGGGCAAGTAAGTTGTAAGGAATATCATTTTAGACTTATTATTAGAAAGCAAGGGAAGGGGTAGGTGTATGGGTTTTTTGTTGTTGTTGTTGTTGTTAACTAGTATTTTGGGAGTGCAAGGAAGTTTAAAAACCATTTAGCTCTGTGCTCTTTCCCACAATCCCTTGCCTATAGCTCTTTTCCAGAATCCCACCAAATGAATGAGCAGTCCCTTCCTGAACTCCTGAACCTCTAAGCACTCTAATGCAACACTGGGCCTGCCATCTCCTCTACTCTTCCGTTCCTCGGTCTCCAGATAGAGTTCATAATACCTACACTTGAACACTGTTGTGAGGCTAAATGATACAAATGTAAAATTCCTGGCATATAATAGATACTCCTTAAATGTTACTTTAATTGCTTAACTTTCCAATTTTGTCTAGAAATTTAGTAGATATAATTAATCTTTTATAGTAGAGAATCTGGACAAAGTAAAAATAATCATTTAAACTTTTATATTTGCCCTGATCTAGCAGCTTTATTTCTTTTAAAATTCCCATACTCCCCATGTTACTTCCCTTCCCTCTGGTGACTCATTCCTTCCCCAGGGAGCCCCCCTGATCTCTGTAAACACATCTGAATCTTCTTGTATGGGGACCCTGGCATTTGTTTCCCTGTTACCTACAGGTTCTAGCTCAAGTCCTTGAGAAATTTATAGCAAGTGTTATCCTTTTCTTTATGGAGAAAACTGAGCAAAGGCAAATGCTTAGAGAGCTAAGGCAGGTAACATAATTGGGGAGAGCAGCAAAACTGAAGAAAACTGACCAATAGCCGACTACCAGTCTGCAGTAAGAACTGGGGCCTGTTTGAGTGCCCATGAGCCATTCAAAAGCAGCAGCTGCAACACAGCACTACCAGATAGATTACTGCCTCGAACTAATTCAGAGATGTTTCCATAACTTTGGAAAGCATTGTATGAGCCAAACAAAATATGTCTGTGAGCCAGACCTGCAGGAGAACCATCAGAATGCAGCTTCTGTTTAGATAACTGCAAACACTTATCATGCCTCCCTTACCCATTTTTTCCCTGGGTAACAAGCACAGCCACTTCATCCAGTTAAGCTGCCCATGCTGGACCATTGAGTGGGTGGGGGCTGAAATCCAGGCTGTCCTCCGTCTCCAGGATTTTCTCTAATTCACCCCAAGGCACCTGTGGACTTGCATCAGCCCAGCTGAGCACCCTGCTCTCCTTCAACCGCTCTCCATGACACAGATTTTCTACTTGCCTCGCCATCAGACGTTTTTCCTTATAACACATCACAATTCATTGACGTAGACATTCCAGAAATTATCTAGAAATACAAATGGGGTCTGATCAACGCTGAGTGTCAACTATCTCTTCCCTTAATTTGGAAAAGAGATTCTTAATTTTGCATTCTGAGACCTCATAATAGCTCATATATTGTTTCCAGGCATTTCAAGGAATCTACAAACGCTCTTAATATTGTGTTCAAGATGTTGTGGGTTTTGCATATGTATATACATATCTTTTAACAGATTCTTAAAGCACTAAAACCCAAAAGAAGATTCGACATCTACTAAAGACTATTTAAATGAATGTAATCTGTAGTATCAGGTTTTGGGAAGCAGTCTGTCAGAGTATTGACCAATTCTGAGCTTAGCTTCTGCTAAAGGCCGTTTATCTTTTCATATGTGTTGCCACAAACCCATAACCCCCTACTGGATACTGTTGTAATTACCTACACCACACTAACCCAATTAATGCTGGTGTAATTAGTTCTTGAATCTCAGTCTAAGACCTAACAGTTTTACCTAGTCAATTTTATTTTATTGGATAATTCTAAAATATATCATGTTATGATTCTAAGGCTTAAAACAATACCTTCTGGAAGATTCAGTTGATATGTATTTACATTAACTTTTTTTCTTCCCTGCAGGTCGAAAGTTTAAAAAGTTCAATAAAGTCCGAGTTATGAGAGCACTAGATGCCGTGGCTCACCCACAGCAGGTGGGCATTCCTAATGAAAACCAAGCCCTAAGCCAGAGAATTACTTTTTCACCAAATCAAGAGTTACAGTTGATTCCCTCACTGATAAAACTGCTCATGAGCATTGAGCCAGATATGATCTACGCAGGACATGACAACAGCAAACCGGACACCTCCAGTTCTTTGCTGACTAGTCTTAATCAACTGGGCGAGAGACAACTTCTTTCTGTCGTCAAGTGGTCCAAAGCACTGCCAGGTAAGAATCCTTTGTAAATTGTAGCATGTAATGAAGTGTTTACAATGTTTGTTGTGCTAGTTGATTGTTAAATAAAGATCTGTGCAGTAAATTAACTACAATGTGAAACACATAACTATAGTAAGTGTTTCAGCAGTTCAAAGTGTTTATCTAGGATCCTAGATTATCTGCGATTTGTCTAGGACCCTACTGCATGCAATGGAGATAAAACAGATGTCGATAACACTCTGAGTCCTATTATGAGTCAAGAATTACATACATCAAACAGTTAAAAAGAGCACAACTTTATGTGTTCAACAACAGACGTTATACAGTAGTTCAGAGAAAGACAAATTGACCATCTACTTAGAAAGGTCTTGTTCATTCTAAACCCGAATTTGACCAAGCTAAATGGGTTGAAAATGAAACTGAATGGATCTATCATACAACAAATCAAAACAGTACTCAGAGTATAGCAGGGTATCTATAGGCAATTGAGAAGCAAAATTCCTCAACATAAATAAATAATTTTGACAGAGAAAAATGAACCTTCAGTCATTATTTTCCCTAATTTATACCCAAGCAAAGGAGGTGCCAATTAGAATTCAAATCATATCATCACAAAAGGATTTCAGTCACATAAGCTATTTTTGCCCCCTGAGCACCACTTTATAGGAGCTAAGAGGCTGAAAAAATTACAAGGACGCAGTTCTCACGTGATTAAAACCTTAGACAGCAGAGCCAGGAGGATATATGAGTAGTAATTGCTTGGAGAGGTGTTAATCCCATAATTAGAAATAGAACTTTTTAAAATTACATTCTCTTTATACCAATAATATTTTTATACTCCTTTAGACCAATTATTTTTTCTAATATCTGATGAAGAATTAAACATATTATGTCATTTTAGTCTCCATGTAAATTCAATAGCCTTTTAAAAATATCATTTCTTCCCAATTTCCCTTAATATATTTTTCAATTATTATTCTACCTGAAAAGGTTGAAACACAATAACTAAATCATTATTGAAAATTCAAGGTTACGTGAAACATAAAGAAAAAAAGATGTCTGGTTGTTGAATATCATTTAGAAAATACGTGTTGAGAAAAGTTAATAAAATTCACTCTTCTAATAGAGATGATTTTATAGAAAAATCAAAATGCCAGGTTCTTATTAGCATCAGTGTTGCTGAAAGGCCTTGGGTATAATGTTTATCTTCTATTAGGAAAGTTTTAGATGTTTAAAACTTACAGTCAAGTACTTATCAAGTTTGATAGATCTTTGTTAAATAAAAATGTTACAATAGAATTAAATTTTTCTTTTTAAAAATGAGTGTTTCAATGTATATTAACTTTTCACAGTTTTTCTGTTATTTTAAAAAAGGTAATTTCTTTGAGTTTTGTTAATATTTCTTTTGTTGGTATTTGGAGGTTCTTTACTGTTTAAACAGTGAAGATTCTGCTATCAGCACAGTTAGAAAATAACCAGCTACAGTTTAAAAGATAATTTTTATTCACTTTGGATAAAAACTAAGTGAGATTTTCAGGTTGAAAGGCTTTATCTGTCAAGATTTTTTAACCTCTTTACATCCTCAATAAAAGTGAAAGGAAATATTTACATTTAATTTGGTGGCACCTTTTTTAATGTTGTATAATGTAATTTATCTTAAGTAAATAGGAATGATAGCGTCATCCCTCATTACTGTTTTCATTAACTGAGTGATAATGAAAGCATTAAGATTATCAAAGTATTATGTGCCACATAGTCTTTTAAACAATATTTGCATAGCTTGCATTCTGGGAGTAATGCAAATGAATGAAAGATGAAAATGGTTAATGAACCAGAGTGAAAAGACGTGGATGGACATATGTTTGTAAAGTAATATGGTATCATTAGCTACTCAAAACCTTTCAGTTGACTTAAAACCAGAATACAGGTTGTATTCCCTTGACTCACTCAAGAAATGTTTGTTGTGTACCTGCTGTGTGCAGGACCTGACAGTTAAGCAATGGCATTAGAAAGAGAAGCCAGAAGCCTGCTCATGGTGTGAATGCATTTTGATAGAGTACATCCTGGAATCCGGTCATCAGTTTTGCACATGAGAGAAATTTACTTTATCCAGTCACTCACATGCTTTTTTGTTTTATTTTTTAAAGGCAGTTAACATACAATAGTACATTAAGTGTAATATTGTACAACAATATTAGGTGTACAACACAATGATTAGACACTGATATACCTTATGAACTGATCACTATAACATGTCTAGTACCCATCTGGCACCACACATAATTATTACAGTTATTATTGACTGTATTTGATATGTAGTACTTTATATCCTATGATAATTTTTAAAAAATTTTTAAAGATTTTTACAATATATATTTTTTAGAGAGAAGAGAAGGGAGGGAGAAACAGGGGAAGAGAAACATTGATGTGAGAGAGAAACACTGATTGGTTGCCTCTCACATGCCCCAACTGGGGGCCTGGCCCACAATCCAGGCTCGTGCTCTGACCCAGAATTGAACTAATGACCTTTCAATTTGTAGGCCGGCATTCAACCCACTCAGCCACACCAGCCAGAGCATCCTGTGACTATTTTTATAACTGGAAGTTTGTACTTCTAAATCTATGAAAAATTTCAGCATTGCCCCCCATGCTACTATCTGGCAACTGTCAGTTTGTTCTCTGTATCTATGAGTTAGTTTTTGTTTTGCTTTATTTGTTCATTAAGTTTATTTTTTAGATTCCACATTAAGAGAAATTATATGGTATTTGTCATTTTCTGTCTGACATTTCATTTACATAATACCCCCTAGGTCTATGTATCCATATTGCCACAAATGGCAATATTTTACTCTTTTTTATAGCTGAGTAATATTCCATGGTCAATATATACCATGTTTTCCTTATCCATTAATATATTGGTGGGTATCTTTATTGTTTCCATGTCCTGGCTATTGAAAATAATGCTCCACTGAACACAGGAGTGCATATACCTTTTTGTTTATTTTAATTATATGTTATTGATTATGCTATTACAGTTGTCCCAACTTTTTCCCCTTTGTCCCCCTACACCCAGCACCCACCTCTCTCTCAGTCACTCCCCACACCTTTGTTCATGTTCGTGGATCATGTGTATAAGTTCTTTGGCTACTCTATTTTCTATACTGTACTTTACATTCCCATAGCTATTCTGTAACTACCTATTTGTACTTCTTAATCCCCTCAACTCTTCACCCATTCATCCACATTCCCCTCTCATCTTGCACCCATCAAAATGCTCTCAGTATCCAGGATTCTGTCTCTGTTCTTCTTGTTTAATTATTTTGTTTTTTAGTTTCAATTGTTGATAGATATTTATTGTCATTTTATTGTTCACAGTTTTGATCTTCTTTTTCTTAAATAAGTCCCTTGAACTTTTCATATAATAATGGTTTGGTGATGATGAACTCTAGTTTTTTGTTTATTTGGGAAGGTCTTTATCTGCCCTTCAATTCTAAATGATAGCTTTGCTGGGTAGAGCAATGTTGGCTCTCTGCTTTTCACAACTTTGAATATTTCTTTCCAATTCCTCCTAGCCTGCAAAGTTTCTTTTGAGAAATCAGCTGACAGACTTATAGGAACTTCCCTATAGGTAACTAACTGCTTTTCTCTTGCAGCTTTTAAGATTCTCTATCTTTAACATTTAGCATTTTAATTATGCTACATCTTGGAGTGGGCCTCTTTGCATCTATCTTTTTTGGAACTCTCCATGCTTCTTCTATTTCATCACCAAGTTAGGGAACTTTTGTTTTATTATTTTTCAAGTAGATTTCCAATTTCTTGCTCTTTCTCTTCTTCTGACACCCATATGATGCAAATATGGAACACTTAAAGTTGTCTGAGGGACTCCTTACACTATCCTTGTTTTTCTGTTTTTTTCTTCTTATTATTGTTCTGATTGGTAGTTTCTTGCTTCCTTATGTTGCAAATCATTGACTGGATTCTCAGCTTCATCCATTGTACTGTGTTTCCCTGTAAATTGTTCTTTATTTTAATTAGTGTATCTTTCATTTCTCTCTGGATCTTTCTTATACCTTCAAGGTCCTCACTAAGTACCTTGAGCATCCTTATAAACAGTGTTTTCAACTCTGCATCTGATAGATTGCTTTTCTCCATTTTGTTTAGTTCTTTTTCTGAAGTTTTGATATGTTCTTTAATTTGGATCATGTTTCTCTGCCTCCTTATTTGGCAGCATCCCTGTTTGTTTCTGTGTATTAGGTGGAGCTTCTATGACTTTCTGTCTTGGTAGCATGACCTAATGTAGTAGGTATCATGTAGGGTTCAGTTGCACAGCCTCCCATATGCCCCAGCTGGGTTCTCAAGTTGCACCCTCCATGTGAACTGAGTATTCCTCTCTCTTGTAGATGAGTCTTGATTGCTGCCAGCAGCTCAATGGGAAGGATTTACCTAGTCCAAGTAACTGGTAGGATGGCTGTGACCCTTGTCCAGCAACCACCTTCCTCTGTGGCTGAGGTGGTTGGGTAGTGTCCTGACTTGGCCTGTAACTGTCCACTGGGTGTTCAGGATCTGGCATTTCCAGGTAGTGCAGGCCAAGATCAGCCTCCACCTGGGTTCCATCTAGGGTCCCTTGGCATAAGCTATGAAACGATCTGCAAATGTCTTCTGCTAGTGCCGGGCCTGGGGCCACTCAGCAAGAGGTACAGGGGCTGGGCTCAACTCTTGCTTTTGAAGCAGATTTAGGAAAGACTGAAGCCTGCACCTGGCCCAGCCCTTCATATGGAAAAGCCACTGTTACCAGCTTGGGTTGGCCTGTAAGTGGATAGTGTGGACCCTTAGGTAATCATCAGGACAGGGCTTACTGTGTGAACCAGAGTGAGGGAGATTCAGATATGGTGCTGCTGCACTGTAGGTCTGTGTACAGAGGGCTCAGAAAAAGTACAATGCCAACTGTCTGCAGTTGTGTCAGGGAGGAAGCTGTCCCCCAGATCTTGCTGTGATGCAAGACAGTTCAGTTCCTTCCTGTATCCCACTGGTGCCCTTCAAGGTGATGCCCCAGTGCTGAAGCCCAGATGGAGTGAGTCTAAGTAAGTCCATGTGCAGTGGGAGGCCCTTTAAGAAAAGAGGCCTGAGAATCCTGCAGTTTCTTCTGCTGACCCAACCCCCACTGGCTTTTACAGCTAGAAATTATGGGAATTTATCTTTGGGGCCTTGGAACTCATGGCTGGGTGGTCTGGTGTGGGGCTGGAATCCCTTGCTCCTGGGATATGTGTTTTTCACATCCACCATACGTGATTGTGGGACCTGCCCATTCTGCATCTCTTCATCTCCAACCCTCCATCCCTCCCACCCTTCTGTGTGAATGTGGTTTGTTTCATTCCTTGGTTTTCAGACTTCCATGCAGCTTGATTTTCTGATGGTTCTGAGTGATATTTGTCCTGTAGTTTAGCTGAAATTTTACTGTGGTTGTTTGAGGAGGCGAGCTGCGTTTACCTGTGCTGCCATCTTGACTAAAAGTCCAGTCTTTTAAAATGTATTGAGACTTGTTTCTGGTCTAGCATGTCTATCCTGGAAATTGTTTTATGTACACTTGAAAAGAATGTATATTCTGTTGCTCTGTGGTGGAATGTTCTGTACGTATCCACTAGACTCTTCTGATCTAACATGTCTTGTAAAGCTGCAGTCTCTACTGATTTTCTTTCTGAATGTTCTGTTTATTGATCTCCGAGTGTTCTTAAAGTCCCCTACTATTTTTGTATTAATGTCAATCTCTTTCTTTACATCTGTTAATATTTGCTTTACATATTTAGGTGGTCCTATGTTGGGTACATAGATGTTTACAAGAGTTATCTCCTTTGTTGGATTATTCTGTTTACAATTATGTAATGCCCTTCTTTGTCTCTTGTTACAGAATTTGTTTTAAAGTCTATTTTGTCTGATATAAGTATTGCCATTGTAGCTTTTGTTTCATTTCTATTTACATGAAATATCTTTTTCTGTCCCTTCACTTTCAGTCTTTGTGAGTTTCTTTTAGGCAAGGTATGGGTACTCCTTGTTTATATAGTAAGCCACCCTGTGTCTTTTTTTGGATCATTTGATCCATTTACATTTAAAGTAATTATTAGTTAATAATGAGACGGGTATGTAGTTATTGCCATTTTATTTTTTTTTTTACTTGCACAACAATAACTTGTGGTTCTTCATGGTTCCTTTCTTTTTTTCTTGCTCTCTTGAACTATGACTTTCTGTAGTTTATGCTTGGATTTCTTCTTATTTACTTTTTGTATGTCTATCATAGGTTTTTGGTTTATGGTTATCATGTGCACCATATATACCAATCTATTGCAGTCCATTATAACAATCAGTTTTAAGTTGATGGAAACTTAAGTTTGAACACATTCTAAAATCACTACATTTTTTACTCAGCCCCACACAATATGATTTTTGTGATTATATTTACCTCTTTTGTGTGTGTGTGTATCCCTTCATTTATTATTGCATTTATATATGATATTACTATTTTTGGCTTCTAACCTTTGCATTAGCTTTATAATTGGTTGATCCACTACCTTCACTAAGTGTTTGACTTTTTCAGTGAGATTTTTCCTTTTCTATGTTTTCTATTTTCAATTTTGGCCTTTTGTTTTTATACTTAAAGTCCTTTTAACATTTCTTGTACTGCTGGTTTCTTGTGATGTACTTGTTACCTTTTGCTTGTCTGTGAAAATCTGTCTCTCTTTAAAGTCTAAATAATTACTTTGCTGCATAGAGTTTTATTGGTTATAGGTTTTTCCTAATCATGACTTTAGATATATAACACCAATCCCTTCTGGCCTTCAAAGTTTCTATTGAAAATCAGCTGACAGTCACATGGGAGCTTCCATGTATGTAACTAGCTGCTTTTCTCTCGATACTGTTATTATTCTCTTTGTCTTTAATACTTTGCACTTTAATGATAATATGTCTTGGTGTTGGCCTCTTTGAGTTCATCTTGTTTGAGACTTTGTTTCCTGGATTTGTACTATATGTCTATTTCCTTCATCAGGTTAGGAAATATTTCAGTCATTATTGCTTAAAATCTGTTTCAATATCTTTCTTTCTCTCTTCTTCTTTTGGGAGTGTTGGTAACTTGATGTGCCAGAGGTCCCTTAAACTATCCTCATTTTTCTTTTTGCTATTTTTAAATTCTGTATTGCTGATTCATTCTTCTGGTTCATCTAATCTGCTGTTGATTTCCTCAACTGTCTTTTTCAATTCAGTTATTGTATTCTTCATTTCTTATTCATCATTTTTATATTGTCCATCTCTTTGTTCCAGTTCTCACTGAGTTCATCTATTTTCTTGAGTTCTTTGAGCATCTCTATTACCAATGTTTTGAACTCTCTACTTAGTATATTACTTGTCTCCATTTTGTCTCATTCTTTTTTCTGGAGTTTTTATCCTATTCTTTCATTTGGGACATGTATTTCACCTCATTTTGCCTGGTTCTGTGTAGTTATTTCTATGTATTGGGTGGGTATGCTACATCCCCGAGGCTTGAAAGGATGGCCTTATAAAAAGTTGTCCTATGGGGTCCAGTAGTGCAATACCCCTGGTCACCTGAGCCAGGTACTCAAAGTGTGTTTTCTGTGTGGTTGTCTGTACCCTCCTGTTATAATTGGGCTTGACTGCTGCTTGCTCTTTAGAAGGTGAGACTGACCTTTAGGCTGACTGTCTATGAGGGGTTGCTATTACTACATCAGATGGGCTGTTGTGCAAGAGCTGACTCCAGGAAGTGGAAGTCACCACTTTAACAGAGCTCTAGTGCCATCCATGGTTGCTGTTCTGGTGTGTCAGTTGTGCAGCTGCTTGGGTGGGCCTTTGGTGCAGTCTCAAGCCAGCCACTGGGTGTGTAGGGTCCAGAGTACCTTTTCAGGGGCTCATGTGAGGGCTAAGGTCAGCTGCTGCCTTTGCTGAGTTTGGGGCTGCTTGGGAGGATCTATGATATGATCTACAGTTGGTTGCTGCTTGTTGCAGGCTTGGAGGGTCTTGGAGAACTATAGTATAGGCCAAGTCTGGCAGCCACTTGTACCAGTCTCAAGGCTTCTTAGTTGGAGCTACCTTGCAAGCTGAGACTGGCTGCCACTCGTGCCATGCTCAGAGGCTTTTGGTGAGAACTACATGCAAGTTGAGGTCAGCTACCACTTGTATGAGGTTTGTGAGACTTTGGTACTACATCAGGCTGGCTGCTACTTTTGTTGGGTTTGCAAGCCACTGGAAGATGCTCTGAGAGGGTGATCAGGTTGAGTTCGAGCAGTGTCTCAGGGAGATGCCAGGGCTGGGCAGTGGTGTAGGCTGGGCAAGTGGTGTTAGGTTAATGGACAGTGACAAATTTTGTGCCGGCCTTCACAGGGTCATCTGGGTGGGAAGAGAGATCAGCAAAAGAACAGTGGTGCCTGGCAGTGCTTCTGTCTCCGAAGAATTCTCCTGGTTCTGCCCCTCCACCCCTCATCTTAAAGTTAGTCAGTTTAATTATTCCTATATGACACAGATGTTTCTAGAACTGCTGTCCCTGCCCTGGAATGTGGAAAGAGTAACTAAGTGTGTGAACCCTTGAGTAGCAATGTCTCAATTTCCTGCAGCCTTTCGTCTCACTGCTGTCTTGACTCTGTTTGAATCTCCATTCACTCACAGGTTATCGCTCTGTGAAAGACGGACTTTGTTAAATGAAGTGGACTAACCCAACAGGATGTCCTTGTACTTATTTTAAGTCCAAAAAAAGGTACTGCTAGGAAAATATGTTGGAGATTCAGATCATCCTTTCACAATAAGAAAATGTATTTGGGACGTCAGATTGAGATCGGGAATGATCATCCTAAAGAAGGTGACAACATGCATGAGGGCCCTGACACTTCCGCAGGTCTCCGAGAGCGTTCTTGTTGCCAAGTCCTGACGTCCTCATTTCTTTTTTGTCGAGCTCTTCTATTTTCTTGGACCTGTTAGAACAATTGTGTTTATCTAATATCTCTCTCATAATATTTCAGGGATACCTTTTTTCTGTTGCTAAACAAACAAACAAATTTTAAAGCCAAAACTATTTCTAAAAAGAAAGGGTATATCTAGCCAAAGCTGGCCATAAAAGAACTAGGTCCTGAGGCATTAAGTCTAAACCACCAACAGCAATGCTCGATGGAAAAGACATGTTTTTGAAAGAATTTATACTGGCAACAGGTAAGGGGGAGGGCAGGAAAGCTTGAAGTGGGGCAATTCTAGCATAAGTGCACAGTCCTTAGGGAAGGGAGATTTACCACTTTTTTTCATTTATTTATTTTTAGAGAGAGGAGAAGGGGAAGAAAGAGAGGGAGAAAAACATCAATGTGTAGTTGCCTGTCGTGTGACCCCTGCTGAGGACCTGGCTTGCAACCTAGGCATGTGCCCTGACTGGGAATCAAACTGCAACCCTTGGGTTTGCAGGCCCAATTTACTACTTTTGATTGGCTGTGTGCAATAGTCCTGGAAGTTTATTGCGTAAGCAGGGTGAGGTGGTGTCTGGCTACTTCTTTTTAAATAGCCACCTGGGGAGTTCTAGCCAAGATGAAGGCATATGTAGAACCCCTTTGCTTCCTGGAACAACCAAAAGGAGGATAATAAACAATCTAAAATCAATAAACAACCAGAAGTGACAGAAAATCAAACTTCGTGGAACTCTGACAACCACAGAATTAAAGAAAGTTAAACAGAGCAAGCAAATCAGTAAGGTGGTGGACCGAGAGAACCCACAGCAAGGCAGCAGGCTGTGAGGGCGGGGCTGATTTAAGGGGCAACTGAGACTCAGAGCTGGCCGTGGACTATGGCGGTTGCCTCGGTTGGAGAAACTCCCAATCTCACATGAGAGTCCTTTGGAAAGTGGGCTAGAGACCAGCAGGGGAGCTGCATTGTCCCCTCCCTGGTTTCTCCCCCACAAGCAGCACAGCAGCGCAGCAAGGAAGGTTGCCCTCCCTGGTGGATACCTCAGGCCCCACCCCCTTACAACCTAACAGGTGCCAGGAACAAAGAAATATGGCCCGAATGGAAGAACAGAGCAAAACTTCAGAAAGAGAGCTAAGCAGTGAGGAGATAGCCAACCTATCCCATGGAGAATTCAAAGCCCTGACAATCAAAATGCTCACAGAACTGACTGAACTTGCTTGAAAAAATGAAAGAACAAATGAAAGATACCCAAGATGAAGTAAAGCAAAATATTCAGGGAACCAACAGTGAAAGGAAGAAAACCAGGACTCAAATCAACGTTTTGGAACAAAAGGAAGAAATAACATCCCACCAGAAGAGAATGAAGAAACTAGAATTCAAAAAAATGAAGAGAGCATTTTGAACCTCTGGGACAACTTGAAATGTTTCAATATCAGAATTATAGGGGTGCCAGAAGGAGAAGAACAACAGCAATAAGTTGAAAACTTATTTGAACAAATAATGAAGGAGAACTTCCCCCATCTGGCAAAGGAAATAAAGTTCCAGGAAGTCCAGGAAGCCCAGAGAGTTTCAAAGAAGTTGGACCCAAAGAGGAACACAGCAAGGCACATCATCATTAAGTTACCCAAGATTAAACATAAAGAGAAAATCCTAGAAGAAGCAAGGGGAAAAGATAGAGTTACCTACAAAGGAATGCCCATAAGGCTATCAGCTGATTTCTCAAAAGAAACCTTGCAGGCAAGGAGGAGCTGGAAAGAAGTATTTGAAGTCATGAAAGGCAACAATACATCCTATATCCAAGAGTACTCTATCCAGCAAAGCTGTCATTTAGAATGGAAGGGCAGATAAAGTGCTTCCCAGATAAAATCAAGTTAAAAGAGTTCATCATCACCAAGTCCTTATTATATGAAACATTAAAGGTACTTATCTAAGAAAAAGAAGATAAAAATATGAACAGTAAAATGAGAACAAACTCAGAACTATCAACAAATGAACCTTAAAAAAAGAAAGAAAGAAAAACAACAAAAACAAAAACCAAGCCAACGACTAGAACAGGAACAGACTCAGAGAAATGGACATCACATGAAGGGATTTCAGTGGGAAGGGGGAAGGGAGGAATGGGGAGAAGGTACAGGGAATGAGAAGCATAATTGGTAGACATTAAATAGACACAGAGAGGTCAAAAATGGTATAGGAAACAGAACTCAAAGAACTTATATGTTCAACTTACGGATATGAACTAGGAGGGGAATGCTGGAGGATTGGAGGGTGCAGGATAGAGGGGGATAAAGGGGAAAACTTGGGGTAACTCTAATAGTATAATCAATAAACTATACTTTAATAAATAAATAAATAAGCACCTGGAAGTTGATTCAGAACTCCAACATATATTCAGGAATGTGAGCGGTCGGTTAGTTGTCCTGCAGCTACTAATTAGTTTATAACTCTTGTCTCTTTCTTCCATTTCTAGCCCTCTCTAATTTAACTCAGGACATCTCAGAACTTTCCTCTTGCCACTATTTAATGGACACTTGAAAGATGTTTTAGCCTCATGACAGCACATTTATAAATGGCCCGTGTGAATACATTGCATCTTCTGACAGATTACATTTATACATGAATGATTTTACATAGATTTTTTGCTGCAATATCAATGGGTAACATTTTCTTATTTGGACAGTAAAGCAGCACAATATTTGCAAAATTTTAAAAAGTAAAGAAGACATATCTTTTCTCCTAAGGAACTTTCAGTCCTCTAGGATACATAGGACACCCAAACAACTATTGTGAAAGTGACAAAAGATGCAGATATAAAGAAAATGGGGACAGGAGAACATTTTTGGCTTCAGGGACTAGAGAATGTTTGAGACAAGGTGTCAGTTTAATTGTACCTTCAAAAAGAAATGAAACCTTCATAGTTCCTGATAAGAAGAGAAAGCATTCCAGATAGAAGGATTAATATGGCTGATGACGCAAAATAGGAAAAGCAGTTTGGTGAATAATGAATTAGACAAACATAAGAATGGTTCTGAATTTTTTTAAGTATGAGAGTTTCTTGATAACATAAAAATATTACAACAGTTTTAATAGCTGCTGATTGAGAAAATACATTTGTGCATATGGTTTCTCAAACATGACTACAATAAGTACTACTCTCCTGGGGGTTTTATCACCCAAGTATTAAAAAAAACACTGAGAATAAATTTATATTGGAGAGGGTGGCAGAAAGTAAATTTAGAGACATACGTTATGGGGTGATAGCAGTCTTACAAGTCAGGGTAGACTTTGGAAATTTTTTCTTGATTCTTTTATTTATTTGGTAAAAAAATCTATTCAGTTCGATGCTTTGTCATTTTTAAACACTGCATTTTTAAATAAATACTTCTTGGTCTCAGCCAGACGACTTGCAGTCATCAGTTTCAGAAGACTGAGTCAGTCCTTTGCCACATTTTCTGCCTTTGAAGCATGCCAACATACCTTCTGAGTCAGCGACAACCATTGTATATGAGACAAAGGATTTTTTTTCCTTTCTTCCCAAATAAAATGAGTAAATCAAATTGCCTTCTCTATAGAAGTGATGGTAAAAAAGTTAGATTAGACTATTAGGAGTAAAGTTAGGCTTTAATAACACTTTTTGAAACTTTCAAAGATGATTTTTTAACATATTATTCCACTGAAATTATTTTTGCCAATGTTAACAAAATTATTACCAAATCAAATACATACTGTCAACCCTTACCAATTTGACGTGCCTCTTGAGGCCATTGATAGAAACCATTTGTTGCTGACACTCTTCCTTTGGCATTCATTGCTTCCCTTCTGGGTACATACGTTCCCTCCATTTACATATTTTCTGTCCCTTGTATAGATTTATTTTCCACGGACACCATTAGTTTCTCACTCTACACAGTGTGAATGAACTTTCGCATAACCTGTCTTCAACAACCATTATATTCTGATGACTGCTAAATACATAGAATCAACCCAGACCCTCTACTGAATTTACTGGACAATGCATTTCAACTGCTAATACATTTCCACTAGGTTGAACTTTCAAGTCAGCATAAACTTATTCCATAAACCTGAAAGCATTTTCTGTATCTTGAACCAGCACCAGAGATAGAATCTGGGGTCTATCCCTCAGCTTACTTTTCTCTGTCACCTCCTGTTCGATGAGTTATCAAATTCTCTCATCTCTACTAATTCACTATATAATTCATTACACATGCTACTTCCGCTGCTACTGCCCTGACTTACTTTAGGTCCTCATAATTTTTCCCTAGATTTCTGTTTTACCCACTCCTCCCCCCACACTGAGCCTATTACCATAGTTTCACACTGTCCCCAAACAACCCTCTATTCTGCCTCCAAAATCATCTTCTAAAACAATTATAATTAATTATATTATTCTGTTTTCAGAAAAATATTCAGATATTATCATCCAAGGCCTTTCTGTGATTGATTCCTGAATTTGCAACATTATCACAAGATTCAGTTCCCACAATGCTCTTTGCTCTAGTTTCCTTTCTTTTGCTGCATTTGGTTGCCCTGCCTGGAAGCCCTTCTCTTCTCCTAAGTCCTCCCCTGGCTGGTCCCTAATTTGCCTCCAGGCATCTAATCACCTGTTATTTCCCCTAGGAAGATTTCCCCTAGGATAACTTCCCAGATCAAGTTAAAGGCCACCTACTCTCCCATATCACCCTTGCCTTTTTCAAATACACCAACTACTACTCTGAGTTATAATTATGTTCTACTTTTTTTTTTTATCTCTATCACAGTGTTAAAGAGAGAAACAGCATCTGTCCAGTCTTTATGCCTAGTTTCAAGCATAATGCTTCATCCCAAATAGGTGCTTAAAATTATTTATAGAAATTTAAAATATGGCTCTGATATGAAAAGAACTATGCTTGCTTAGACCATTAAACATGGTCTTTGTTCTTATGTTAATGTCGTCAAATATATGTCAGAGATTACACTCACTGTGCTGAAGCTCTTCTGTGCTACTCTAAGTGCATCCTTTGTGTCAGAGGATGCTGAGGTATTTAATGCTCTGCCTTTGTTGTAGATTTTCTATTTGAATATATGGCAGTTTCTAGAGCAGCAAAATCTATACATTTTATCAGAAATGTGGGAATAGGGGAACTAGCAGGTCAAACAGATTACTGTCCTTTTTTAAAATATTATTTTATTGTTGTTCAATTATAGTTATCTGCATTTTCCCTCCACCACTCCCCCCACCCCAGCCAAACCCACCTCCCTCCCTCGCTTTCACCCTCCCACTCGGTTTTGTCCATGTGTCCTTTCCAGGAGTTCCTGAAAGCCCTTCCCCGCACTGTCCCCCCGCCACCGGTTATTGTTAGATTGTTCTTAATTTTTTAAAAATGCTTTTTTAAAGTATTAACAATTGGACAGCTTGGAACAGCGTTCTTAAAAAAAGTTGTCAGGTCAAGTCACATAAAAGGAGAGGGTATTTTTCTTCAAAACTTATTAAACACAATTAGAGATCATCCATCACTTCTTTATGTGAAGGTTTTCATTTTGATCATCATCTCAAATGTACCGAGTTTACCTGATCGTTATCATCAATGGGAAGTCAATCTCAGTGTTCCCGTCTTTGTTTCCGTATGAAGTAATGAATTATATTACAGTTAATTGGGGAAAAATTGCACTTCTGGATCAGGCATATTCAAGTCAATTTAACATGTTACATTGATCACAGATAAGCTCCCTGAATAATGGAGTAAGTAAAGCTCTGAGTTATATTTCATTCTGTTACATGGAAAGAGTATACTTTCTGCTATAAATACTGATAATTTCATAAGCTTTAAGTTACTTCAGCAAGATTTGTCTTTTATATTATAATAAAAATGTTTCAAAATTTCTAGTCCTTAATAATCCCAGAATGTAAAACAAACAAAAAAAGGGCAAAATAAGTGCAAATACGTAAATATAAGCAAAATCTGTTTCCAAAAAAGAACAAATGACTTAACTGTTACATAATTTGGTCAGATTTATAAAACTACTCAGAGATTAGCATATAACAAAGCCCTAGATTTAAAAAAAATACATAGCACAGTCGTCAAATATTTCATTTTATATAATGATTTCCTTAGAAAGTTACAACTGACTAAGAAAGGTACCGAGAATAAAAAATATATCAGTGCAGACAATAATGAAAATATGTTCATGTTTTAAGATGTCTGATGAATTAAACCTAACTTGCTATGAGTTTTATGAAACAATAATATGTTATGTATCTCTAATAGCACATGACATGTATTCTGGACACATCTGACAAGTACATATTGGCCGGTACATAATGCACGTATGAAATGTGTGTGCAGTTCCTGCTGTCCACGTGAGGACAGGGCTGTCTGGAGTGTGTGGGGAGAAGACACCCTTTCCTGCCCCCAACCCTGAGATGATTAACAGAATCGGGAGAGAAATGTCTTTTCACCCTTGAGATCTAGGGAATTAAGTTTTCTTTGGTTTTATTTTTTAAATAGTCACTTGTAGGTGGACTTGGATGGATTCTTAGGGGGAATAGATGTTAGTAAATGGGTTTATGGAAAGTGGTTGATGTTCCAAAACATTTATTCTTCTCTATACCTATAATAAAAGACTTACCCACTCTCATTGTTTTAGCTACACTCAAATACAAATAATTTCTTAATTTATATTTCTAGCTCAGATATGGCTCCATTATTCTAATTCAAATGTCCAGCTATTACCTGGATAAGCTAGAGGCCCTCAAATGTATCCAAAACTTACTATTTTTTGTAGCCTGTTTCTCCTTTATCATATTAATCCTGTTACCATCATCCATCATTCAACTAAAATATTGAAAAATCTATTTGCAACTTTCTCCTCTTACCTACATGCAATCAATCATTTGCCAAATTTCTTTGATTTTATTCTTTAAATATTTCTTTGATGCACTCTACCCTGTCTACTCCCACCTGTTGACATTTATTGGGCCTTTATCATCTTTCACCTGGGCCTTGCCAATAGCTCCCAAATTATTTCCCTAATTCTGGACTTACTCCCTGGGAATCACCCTCCACATGGCTACCAAGGACCATCCATAATATAAATCATGCTATTTTCCTCTCATTGCTCCTTAATAGACATAAAGACTATCCATAATGTGACCCCAGCCTATATCTCCAAACTTATCTCTTTGCCTCTCCCTCCTTTAAGTGCATCAGTACCCAGCTGGTGATCTTCCCCCAAGAAGGAAGAAGGGAATTGGAAATAGATGGAGAGATGTGATCTTTTGTGTTACTTTTCTTTCCTTGCTATCCTCCCTCTGCCATCAATACCAGAGAAAGGCCTAAAAGAGATTGTGAAGGTGTGAAAGACCAGAGCATTCATACACACACACACGCACGCACACACAGAGTCTCTGAACATCTTAAGCCATCTGAGAGTTTAAAATCAAGCCACATTGTTTCAAAGAAACAGAAGTGACCAGAAAACTATGAGATCTACCCAACACATAACTAAGGGAAGTTAAAGAAAAGCTAGATATAGCACAATTGAAAGCAGTGGTTTAACAAAATAAAACCAGTTTATGTTTAAGTCTTAAAGATTAAGCTTCCTCAACAAATGGATTGTATAATGCCTGGGCTTATCTCTTTCTCTTTTAGTATGTTTTTCCTGACTTTCCAATTGCCTGGTGTGCTCCCTATAACCTTCTCTGTCACCGTACTTAAGAGCTTCTTTCTCCTGTTCACTCGAGAAATTCTTTGAAGGGCAAGGGTGGTGTCTTATCCATCTTTGTAACCCCAGAATTTTAACATAATGCCCAATACACAGATGGTTCTCAATAAATATGTATTGTATGAGTGAGTGATCAATGATTGATTCAATTAGCAAATTCCCAGAAGCACTAAATTACAGTGACTAATTTTAATGGTTCCCAAAATCACTGCTTCTTTTTAAGTTTTCAAGATCTATTATTTATTAACATTTCCTGATTTTTAATGTAAAATATATTAAAGTTGAAAATATTACTCTACTTACATTTATTTTCAAACTACTGTGTACTTTCAACCTTTTTGACACAAGGAATTTTTGTGATCATTTTATTTTTTAACTTGTTTTGTAGGTTTTAGAAACTTACATATTGATGACCAGATAACTCTCATCCAATATTCTTGGATGAGCTTAATGGTGTTTGGACTGGGGTGGAGGTCCTATAAACATGTCAGTGGGAAGATGCTGTATTTTGCACCTGATCTGGTACTAAATGAGTAAGTGGTAACTTGACTCTTGTTGTTCCTGTTAGCTCAAGTATATATGTAGGATAATATTGAAAATTACATTTCAACAGATAACCATACATTTAGTGAGCTAAGTAATAGCTCTCCTGAAAGGTTTCTCAAAATGACCTCATATCATTAATATTACCTCAAATGAGTTAAGTTTGATTTGATAATATTAACAAAATTATATCATTTTTATCAGGTAATCTGATATTTGGAGAGCTTTCCTTTTGTTTCAATATATAGTTGTTGTTTGACATCTATTTTTTTAAATTCAAGAATGTATCAGAAATATACTTAAAGATAAAATTAAATGTTTATTTATCTATGTTTCTAAACTTTGATGATGAAAAAGCAAAACATTAACTTTGGAAATGTGTATTTAATACGATTTTCCAACTTTAAAATTTCTTAACCTCAAAAATTCAATATTGTGAAAAAATTTAGATGTTTAAGATTCCAAATACTGTATTCTTTATGAAAAGTCATTTTCAGTAATAAATAAGGTAATTACTAAATCTCATATTCTGGATAAAATTACATAAACTGGCTAACATACTCTGTGTGTGTGTGTTTTCCTGTTGCTTTTCCTTGTGGGTATTGTGTGTGATGGAAGACAGCGGATGAAGGAATCATCATTCTATTCACTATGCCTCACCATGTGGCAGATTCCACAGGAGTTTGTGAAGCTGCAAGTTACCCAAGAAGAGTTCCTCTGTATGAAAGTATTGCTACTTCTTAATACAAGTGAGTACGAGTAACATAACATAAGATACTTACTTTCTAAATTTTTAGTTCATTAGGAAAGTTTCAACAACTATATGATCATATGATTATACACAGAGTATTCATCTTCTGTTGTAACCACAAAGGAAAAACGCCCGATGTAGTCTCATAGACATTAATAAAACTCCTTCCTATTTCTCAGGTTTTACCTATCACATAATACAAAAATAACCTATCAATGCAACCAGTTCCATTTTTTTGATAAAATATGATTAAATGACCTTTTTATATTCACACATTTAGGTTATTATAAACTAATTAATATTGCATAAACACAAACTATGCTGTTTCTACCCCACCCCACAAAGGATTTACTGTATAAACTACACAATTTAGTTTGGAACTATTCCCTGTGTCAGGTTAGCTAACTGTTATAACAAATAGCTAGAGACACAGCAACATAACACAATAGCAGTGCATCACTCACAGTCATACTCCAGTGGGTAGCAAGAAGACCCGGGCCCCTTTTATACAGGGACTCCACCCTTTCCTGGTAGCTTGGAGCCTTCCATGGAAACTGACTAGAAGATGAACACTGGGTGAGAAAGTGTTCAGAGGGGAAACCTGGAAGTGTCATGTGTCATTTCCACCCACTTCCCATGGCCCACCGTAACTGCAAGAGAGGCTGGGAAATGCATCTGAACTGAATAATCAGAAGAAAAAAAATGGTGAACTATAAAACATAGCATTGGTCACCAGAAGGTAGGGGCATTTTTTTCCTTTTCTTTTCTTTTTGCGCATGAAGAACACATGGAGCTCTGCCTCAGTGGATTAGCAATTTTAAAACTGCTTTACCTTTTTTCACCCTTTTCTTTGTCCTTTCCATGCACAGGTAAGCTCGGCCCTTGAATGCCTGAATTCTCTTTCCTTCACTCATAGTGATCTGAAAGAGAACAACAGAGAGCTAAGATCTTAGGTAGAAGGTGAACCAAGCAAGGCTCTTTCTCAGAAATATCTTTGCAGGAACTTCTCTCTAGAAGCACAAATATCAGATGATGGGCAGTGGGGGTTGCACATCAGGAGGAAAAGCAGGAAAGCTAACCACATTAAAAGGAAGTTTTCCTCATGAAATCACTGCAAAGACAGGGACCAATTCAGGATCCACAGCCTTATATCCCCCTTGAAAGACCTATTTGGAGTAAAGACCTTCAAGCTTTATTTGATGGAGTGTGTGAAGTGGACTAAGGGTATTGATATGAGACTGGCCAGGAGAGTCAAATTGCATAATTTAATGTTACAGCAGCAGTTAACTTCCGCCCTTCCTTCTTGACAGTGATGAATCCGACAGCAGTCCTTTATCTCCCAAATTAGAAAGCCACAATAATTAATGCAATGTGAAAAAAATAAATGCATTGATTTGTTAGTCAAGCCTTACTAGTATGTATTAGAATTTCATATACTATAATAAAAAAAAAACACCACAAATCAATGGATATGGAATAAAAATTGTTGGAAAAATAGCTGTGTATTTTAGAAAAATTCACTGGGATATTTAACTAAAATTAAATTATATTATAAAATTAATACCAGATAATTGAGTCAAATGTGAGCACCTATATTGATAAAAACAAATCAAAAGTAACAAATAATTTTGAAATCTCAAGTAAGGAATATCATTTTAAAAACAACTGCAATGAGAAAGTTGACGAAAGAAGTTTGATGATTGGATACACCAGAATTTAAGCCTCTCATTTGCCATTAAAAACTAAAATAAAGTTCTCCAGGAAAATATGGCAGTTTGAAGACACACATTCTTCCATTGATCCCTCTAAAACTACACTAAATTATTAGTAATGGGATTTTAAAATATAAAAATGAAAAGAGAATAAGAGAGGGATCAAAAGCAATCAAATTTTGTAAACCAGCTAGCAGAACCAATTTAGTATATCTAAGAAGGTTGGATTCTAAGCCAGAAGTAAGAAAATCCAGAAAACACCTTTATTTGCATCATTGAACCTTTGGCACCGTCAGTTGGTGACAGTGTTTTTTTGAAAGAGGGTAGGTAAGAGTTAAAAACAGATGTTCTGTTCAAAGTCTGTTTCCAAATATAACCCAATCATGCCAATTGTTTCTAACTCAGAAAGACATTGTAAATTTATCCCCTAAAGAGAATATAGCAGATGAAAACTATGTTGGTGAATCATAGGTACTGTTGAGAGTGAGGGTTTCTGTATTGAAAACAGATTAAGATTATGTACCACATATTGAGACAGCATGCTTCTTTCAGCTATCTCCCAGAACATGGCCTTCCAAATTTACATTCTCCAGGTAGGAGAATGTAAGGCTCCTTTTTTTGCAGAATCTTTTTAGCCAGAAAGAAAAGGAACTAAATATCTTAGTAGCAGGAATTTTTCTTTGAAATAACTCAGTCACATTGCCCTATACTAAAACTCACAGTCCCAGTCTATAAGCAATACTCATTCAAACATAACTATCATTCAGCTTTTTAGTTTTTCACTCTTGACTGTAAATAAACAACCAAATCATCCCAGGGACTTTGGACATCAAGAACAAAGATAAAACAGGAAGAAAAAAGAACTTGTAGAAAAGAGAGAACAGAAAAACTAGAGAGTGAGACAGATTGCACAACCCTGGGTTCCAGTGCAGGAAAAGAAAGCCATGAAATCTCTGGCTGCAAAATCCATGGGGGTTGTAGAGGCTAGAGAAATTCCCAGCCTCACAGGAGAGTTCACTGGAGAGACCCTCAGATCCTAGAATGTACACAAACCCAGCGACTTGGGAATCATCACCAGAAGGGCACAATTTGCTTGTTGGTAGTGGGGGAAGTGACTGAAAGTGGGGTGAGAACTGAGCAAGCAGAATTGTTCCCTCTCCCACATACCTCATCACAACACAGCAATGTGGGTAGACCCACCCTGGCGAATACCTAAGGCTCTACCCCTTACAACATAACAGGTGCACCCAGACAAAGGAATATGGCCCAAATGAAAGAACAGATCAAAACTCCAGAAAAAGAACTGAGCAACAAGGAGCTAGCCAACCTACCAGGTACAGGTTCAAAATATTGGTAATCAGGATGCTCACTGAAATGATTGACTACAGATTGCAAAATGGAGGAAAAAGTGAAGGCTATACAACGTGCAATAAAGAAAAATATGCAGGAAACCAACAGTGAAGGGAAGGAAACCAGGACTCAAATCAATGATCTGGAGTAGAAGGAAGAAATAAATGTTCAACTGGAATAGAATGAAGAAACAAGAATTCAAAAAAATGAGGTAAGTCTTAGAACCTCCAGGACAACATTAAATGTTCCAACATTTGAGTCATAGGGGTACTGGAAGGAGAAGAGGAAGAGCAACAAATTGAAAACTTATTTGAAGTTATAATGAAGGAGAACTTCCTCAATCTGGCAAAGGAAATGGACTTCCAGGAAGTCCAGGAAGCTCAGAGAGTCCCAAAGAAGGTGGACCCAAGGAGGAACACACCAAGGCACATCATAATTACATTACACAAGATTAAAGATAAGGAGAGAATCTTAAAAGCAGCAAGAGAAAAGAAGAAAGTTACCTACACAGGAATTCCCATAAAACTCAGCTGATATCTCAAAATCAGACAAGAAGGGGCTGGAAAGAAATATTCAGTCATGAAAGGCAAGGACCTACATCTAAGATACTCTATACAGCAAAGGTATTATTTAGAATGGAAGAGTAGATAAAGTGCTTCCCAGATAAGATAAAGTTAAAGGAGTTCATCATCACCCAGCTCTTATTATCTGAAATGTTAAAGAGACTTACCTAAGAAAAAGAAGACAATCAAAACTATGAACAGTAAAATGACAACAAACTCATAACTATCAATAATTGAACCTAAATAACAAAAACAAAACAAACTAAGCAAACAACTAGAATAGGTACAGAATCACAGACATGGAGATCTCATTGTGGGCTTTCAGCAGGGTGGGGCAGGAAGGAGAAAGAGGGAAAAGGTACAGGTGTTACAGAATGGACCCATGGAGGGAGGGAATGACATACAATTACTGACTGGACCCTCCCTTCTGCTAGGGTCCCCCTGTACTAGGTTTGCCTTGACCAATGCCAGGGAATTATAGCTCTCAATATCAGAGATTGGTGAAAAGGAAAGGAATTATTTATTCAAAAGTTATACAAACTTAAGAGTAATGACTTAATGTCTTCATTGAGATCCCAAAGTCCCTTAGAATACCCCCAAATGTACATTCCTTCCCCCTCTGCCCTGTCTGGGGTACCGTATCTCAGGAAAAGAAATAGAAGTCCGTGTCACCTTCTCATGGCCCACCAGCAAGAGTCCTTTCACCCCTTTTCTTCCCAGGAAGATCTCTCTTGCTTCTTAAGCCATTTGGCAAAAGGGAACACCCCAAAGCCACATGGTCCCAACTTAGCATGGCTGTCGCACCTCGGTTTAAATCCCAGCACCAATCTTCCTTTACAGCCCCATTTCTGACTCCTCCCACACTCAGTTACACCTGGCAGCATTCCTGTATTTTTCCAGCTTTATTGGGCTGCCATAGTCAGTCCGGGCAGGCATGTCCCCATGGCATGGAGCCAATCATCTCCAAACTCTCATGCAGGTTCTATAACCAGGGGGAACTGCTTCCCAGTTACATCCTGGGTTGAAGTCACTCCCTTCTCCCTGGCTTAAAGCATGGCCACAGCTATTTAACATATCCATGAAACCAGTTAAAAGTTATAGATATGTTAAATGACCATGCCTGAGGTTAGTTGCAAAACTGTTGCTATGCAGAACAGCTCTCAATGGCCCTGCTCCATGTGTCCCATTCCACAGTTCAAACTTGTAGGGGTGAGGACATCCTATATTATTAATATTTCCTGGACACCCTGAGTTCTGGACACCATTACAAACCCCTATTTGGGGTCCCCCTGGCTGCACCCTGTTACACAGGGAATAAGAAGCATAGTTGGTAGGTGCAAAATAGACAGGGAAGGTTAATAATAGTATGGGAAATGGAAAAGCCAAAGAACTTATATGTATGACACATGGACATGAACTAAGGGTGGGGAATGCTCATGGCGGGGGGGTGGTGCAGGGCAGAGGGGTATAAATGGGAGGGAAAAAATGTGACAACTGTAATAGCATAATCAATGAAATATACTTAATAAAATAATAGTTTTTTTCTTATATCAGCAAGAAGGAGTTACAGAATTTAATGAAGCAATGCTAAAATGACAACAAAAAGATAAATCATCTAGAAATAATCTTAATGAGAAATACTTGCAATTTATATGAAATTGTCTATAGATTTAGAAATATCTAAATCTATAGACAATTGTATAAATGTTTATTTGAGCCAAACTGATGACAATTGCCAGGAAGCAAATATCAAGTGCTCCAGAGATTGACAGTTTGCAGGGTTTTTTTAATTGTTTCTATTTTTTTTTTTGCTTTTTTTTAACTGTTCAAGTACAGTTGTCTCCACTCCCCGCCACCCCAGCCATCCCCACTTCCCGCCCTTGATCCTACCCTGCCTTTGGTTTTGTCCATGTGTCCTTTACAGATGTTCTTGAAAACTCTTCCCCCTGCCCCCCCATTATACCCTTAGTTTCTTTTATGCATTTTGAATTAATGAAAGAAGGTAAGGAAGATTACATGAAGGTGGGAGAATGCAAGGCAGGGACTGGATTACAGGACAAGGTTATATGCATTCTTGAGGGTAGTTACACCTTCCAAGGGGCCTGAAAAAAAGGATTACTTCTGGCATTTCAAAGGTGTATTAACCTAGTTATAAAAGAACAATGGCTTAAAAACCTTTTACTAAGGAAGTTACAGGCCTGCTCATGACTACTGACTATGTATGATTTTCCCAGTAAGGAATTTATGATCAGATCACCCTGTAAAGTTACTTTCTAATAGAATATTACAGCATGACTTTTTCATCCATAGAAGGCAAGTCCTCACAGCCAAATCCAAGTATTTGTTAAAAGGAAAGAAAGAAAAAAGATACATGCTGTCGTAAACTAAATCAAACCACGTATTTGAGACAAAATTGTAGAATACTGTCAGGTGCTCTTGTAAGCAAATTCTAATTTAAATGCATAATATATTGACACAGCTCTAAATAGGCAAGCTGAAATGTTTGTTATCTTACCTACTTGTTGTTACCATATTCTTCCAGAGAACTAGAAATTTATGTCCTAACATTACCAGTAACATTATTTCTTATTTAAAATGTTTGTATCTAGAGTTACATAACAAAAGAAATCATCATACTGCTCAAAAATTTATTATAAACTGCTTGTGTCATCATTTTAAACATACTTGACACTTCTAATGGTCTTTTTACAGTTCCTTTGGAAGGACTAAGAAGTCAAAACCAGTTTGAAGAGATGAGATCAAGCTACATTAGAGAGCTCATTAAGGCAATTGGTTTGAGGCAAAAAGGAGTTGTTGCTAGTTCCCAGCGTTTCTACCAACTGACAAAGTTTCTTGATAACTTGCATGATGTGAGTATTTTGTTTTCTAGAATATCAATGATTATTTTCTGAGTTTCTATAACTTTTTAAATGTTAAATCTAAATTTTACTTCATATAGTTTTCTGAAGTTTATATTTGTACTTATATTTTAAAACAGTACTTCCATTATATTGCTGAGAATTTATATTTTGCTTTTTTCATTTTTTATATAAGCACTCAAATATCCTTTTACTAGTACTTGTGTAATTTGAGAGTAATCTAATGGTTAATAGGAATTATGACACACTCTCTGCATATGTTCTAAAATATTTTTACCTTAAATTATACAAAATTTATATGTAAAAGCAAAAGTATAGATAATGGGGGAAAGAAGGGGAAGGGTTGTCAAGGAACATGTTTTGAGGACACATGGACAAAGCCAAAGTTAGGAAAGGAATGAGGGTGGGAGGTGGGGGTGGGTGGGGCAGGGGAAAGTGGTGGTGGGAAAATGGAGACAACTGTGCTTGAACAGCAATAAAAAAATGCAAAAATAAATAAATAAATAAATAAACCATGAAAAAAAGTATAGATGTGGAAATAACACTCTCATAGCATTTTGATTGGAAATATAAGTTAATAACAATTGAGGAAGCAGAAACTTTCCTATACCCTTCAAAATTCTTTTGGCTGCTCTAATAATTAAATATGCATGAGACAGACTAATGAGAGAAAATAACTAAATTTAATGATATATGTACATATGGGAGCACACACACGTGAAAGTGTTAGAGGCATTGCATACATGAGATATTCGGAGACTGAAAGTTAAAATTCGATATATATGGGATTCTGAGCCAAGGTGAGGTAAGGTGCCTTGGGGCTTTAGAGGGAAAGAAGGTAACTGAACGGCAATAAGAAGAGCAAATGTGCAGTAATTAGTGGTTTTCCCTACCATATAGGTAGGCCAAAAATTACATCTGATAATTTCTTATTGTGGGCATGACTACTAATTTAAATTCTTCGAAGTAGTTAAAAGGTGAAAAGGGCAGAAGTTTCTTTTGAATCTGCAAGGTTTCACTTGCCTTTAGTTTGAAACGCTCCACATACCATGGAGGCACATCTTGGGTGCCTCCATCTGAACCCCTACACAATACTAATAAACAATCTGGCAGTATATAGCAAAAATTTTAATTTGCATGCTTGCAAATTTCTGCTTTCTAGGATTTATCTTAAATAAGTTATTAGGCAAATATTTAAGATATATATATGAGGAAATTCACTGTAGCATTACTTATAAAAGAAAAAGAACTAGAAATCCTGAACACTGGAACTGGATTACTAAAACAAGATTTATGTGGTTAGCCAAGATATATTAAATACAAGCTTTTCTTGCTGTTATAAACCACACTGAATAACAGCCAAAGCAAAAAAGAAGCTATCCAGTCAGCAGGTCATATTTAAGACCTTCCTCTTTAGTAGAAACAGACATCCAAAGATTATTAGCCACTTAGGTTTAGCCACTTAGCTAAAGTGAAAAGTATAAATAAAATAAACAACAACAACAAAGTAACTTAAAGGAAAAAACACCAGTACAGAGAACAGAAGAAAGCTTTAAAAAATTAAGATATTCAGGGAAATAAGAATGATATTGTGTCCATGAAACAAGAATAGAAAATATTTAAAAAGGAACAATGAACAAGGAAATACTTTTGGAATTAAATATGAAAGACCAGAAATTAAAAATTTAAAAGAAGGGCTGAAATAGAAATTCAGGAAACCCCCAGAAAAACAAAAAATAAAGGTATGAAAAATTATAGAGATGAAATGGCAAATTTAGGGAATTAATCCAAGGAATTCTATTCTCCAAGTAACAGGAATTTCCAGAAGAAAAAACATATAAAATCAAATGGAGGAAATTAAGTAAAAATCATAAAGGAAAAGTTGCTGAAACTGAAGGATATGAGTTATCTAAATGTAATGACCCAATGTACGGGCACAGCACCATTGAACCAATGCATATTATTATGTGATTTCAGCCCACCAGGAATAAAGACTTTACTAAAATGTACTAATGATAAAAGAAACAAATCATATAAATTTTTAGGACCTAGAAAGATGTTGGACTTCTCAACTGCATTGCAGGAAATCAGAAAACAATGGCACAAGGCCTTCAGAATTTTAAAGGAAAAGAAAATCTTCAGAGAATCTTATACCTAGCTGAACTATCAAACAAGTATGATAGCACCATAAAGGTATTTACAAACATTCATGGCCTCATATTGCTTACCTCAAATACATTGTTTCTCAAGAACATCTGCAAGATGTCCTACAACAAACACTGAGGGTAAGGCAAAGAATTAAAAGATTCAATCCAAGAGAGAAGTAAAGGGATATCCCAGCACATTGTCTGTGCTAAGCAACCATTAATCTAGATTGGAATAATAATGCATAGGGTTTTAGGATCCAGTACCTGGAAAAAGAGAGAATTGAGGGGTTACTAGTATGTGTGAATATGTTGACATGAGTTTTACAGTTCTGTCAGAGAATTTGCCTATGGCTTTGTGATATGATAAATACAGAGAAAATGAAGCAAGTGGAAACACAAGATGATTCACTGCAGCAACATAAAAATAAATCATATAAGAAAGAAAATGTAATATAGAAGTAAACAATAAAAATCTTTATAATATAAGTGCTAGATACTGACTTGGCCAAAAATTGAGATACATCTTTAAATAGAATGGAGAGTAAAGAAAGTAAGAGGCGGGTATGTAGTATAAGAGAACTAAATCCTCATTTTTCATATGGAAACTCAATATCAAATTTGGAAAACAAACTTGATTAGAAATACAGAGATAAAATTGAAAGGCATAAGCTAAAACAGTTGAGAGTGGTTACATTGAGGGAGCTGGAATATGGATAGGAAGAAGTATGCTAGGAAACTGCTGGGCTTTGTTGTTTCTGCTGTTTTTGTTATTGTTTACTTGGGTTTTTTTCCACTCTTATTGAAAAATAATTGACATACACTACTATATAAATTTAAGGTATACAACATCATGGTTTGATTTACAAACATTGTGAAATAATTACCACAATAAGTTTCATTACTATACCATATATATATGACAGATATATATGATATATATATATATATATGATAGATAGATATATATGATAGATAGATATATATGAAAAAAAACATTTCTACTTGAGATGAGAACTCCTAGGAACTACTTACTGTCTTAACTTTCCTATATATCACACAGCATTGTTAACTATAGTCATCATGTTATCCACAACATTCCTATTATTTATCCTACAAAAGAAAGTTTCTGCCTTTTTACCATCTTTCTCCAGTTCCCCCCACTATCTCCCTACCCTGGTAACCAAAAATCTGGTATTTTTTTCTATGAGTTTGATGGGTTCTTTTATTTGTTAGATTCCACATATAAGTGAAATCATCCAGTATATGTCTTCATCTGATTTATATCACTTAGCATAATGCCTTTAAGGTTCATTCATGTTGTTACAAATAGTAGGATTCCCTCATTTTTATTGCTGAATAATATTCCAATGCATATGTATTATATATACCTCACATCATCTTTATCCACTCTTCCATCGATGGACACTTAGGTTGTTTCCATGTTTTGACTATTGTAACTAATGCTGCTGTGGTCATGCGGTGCAGATATCTTTTGAATTAGTGTTTTTGTTTCCTTTAGATATATTCTCAGAAGTGAAATTATTGAATCCTATGGTGGTTCTACTTCTACTTTTCTGAGGAACCTTCATACTGTTTTCCATAGAGGTTGCACCAATTCACAATCCCACCAATAGTGCACAAGGGTTCTCTTTTCTCCACATCCATTCCAGCATTTATTATCTGTTATCTTTTTAATCACGGTCATTCTAACAGGCTTAAGGTGATACCTCATTGTGGTTTTCATTTACATTTCCTTAATTATAGCTTTTTTTTATGCACCTATTGGCCATTTGTATATATCTTCTTTGTAAAAATGTCTATTCAGGTCTTTTACTTAATTTTTAATTGGATAATTTGGTGTGTTTTGTTTTGCTATTGAGTTATAGGAATTCTTTATATATTTTGGATAATAACCTTTTACCAATTATATGGTTTGCAAATATTTTTTCCCATTCCTTTGACTGTGTTTTCACTTCATTGATGGTTTCTTTTGTGCAGAAGCTTTTAGGTTTGATGTAGTCCAACTTTTTTGTTTGTTTGTTTGGTTGGTTTGTTTTGTGGCTTGCGCTGAAGTGTGATTTCCAAAGAATCATTACTGAGACTCATGTCAAAGAATTTTTCCCTATTGTTTTCCCTAGTTTTCTACTAAGAGTTACATGCTTTCAGGTTCTACATTTAAGTCTTTAACTAATTTAAATTTAATTGGTATAAGATTGGTGTCAAGTTTCATTCTTTTACATGTGACTATCCAGTTTTCCCAGTACCATTTATTGAACAGACTGTCTTTTCTCCACTGAGTATTCTTGGGCCTCTTGCCAAATATTAGTTGATTGTAAATGCTTGGATTTATTTCTGGTCTCTTGATTTTGTTCCACTGGTCTGTTTGTCTGTTTTTATGCCAGTACCACCTGATTAATTAGTATAACTTTATTGTATTCGCTTGAAGTCCAGAAGTGTAATGTCTCCTGCTTTGTTTTCTTTCTCATGATTTCTCTGGCTATTCTGGGTCTTCATAGTCTTCCCTCCTCTTCAATTTTTTCAAAGTGTTTAAGAAGCATTGCTGTTAATCCTTCTTCAAATGTTTGGTAAAATTCATAGGGAAACCATCTAATCCTGGGCTTTTCTTAATTAGGGGATTTTTTTATTACTGATTCAACCTGAAACTAGTAAGTAGTCTGTTCAGATTTTCTATTTCTTCCTGATTCAGTCTTGATAGTTGTAAGTTTCTAAGAATTTCTCCATTTCTTCCAAGTTGTCTAGTTTCTTGGTGTATAGTTGGTTGCTGGTGGGTTTTTCTTGTTGTTATTAATTTTTCAGTACTATTTGACTTTCAAAATATGTACACAAATTACATTGACAAAAATAAAAAATTGATTAAAATGCATTATGTTTGGTTGTTTTTATTGACATAGGAAGAGTCAATATAATGTAACTTTAAAAAGCTACATTAACAAATAAACTTTATAAAATAATTGCATTTTTGAAAGTATATATGCATTTGTGCACTATATATATATACACACATACACATACACACAAACATACATACCTGTGTGTGTCTGTGTACATGTGTAAAAAGAAAAAACTTGAAAGAAACACACCAGAATGTTCAGAGTGGTTATCCTGTGGGATTGTGAATTACTTTCATTTAAAAAAATCTTTTTGTACTATTACAACATTTCATTATATGTAATATTTTATAAATTCTAGGCAGTGGAGGGAATTATTTTCATTTTGGGAAGAAGAAAACATCTTGGCAAGTATTTATATTGTTAGAAAAATAAGTTGCCATGTATGAATAGTTTATGACTTTATTACTTTTATTACATGTTCGTTATCTGTTTGTTAAACCAACAGCTTGTCAAACAGCTTCACCTGTACTGCTTGAATACATTTATCCAGTCCCGGGCCCTGAGCGTTGAGTTTCCAGAAATGATGTCTGAAGTTATTGCTGCACAATTACCCAAAATCTTGGCAGGGATGGTGAAACATCTTCTCTTTCATAAAAAGTGATGCCATTTCTACCTTTAAAAATTAAATTCTGTGGTATGTCTGTTTGTGTTTGGGTTAGGATTATGAGGTCTCAAATTCTTGCAATGTTCTTCTCAAAGCCTTACAGTCATATCATAGCATACTGTATAAATTTTAGAGAAAATTCTGAAATTTTAATTGTTTTCCTTTATACAGTATAATGAGAATTTTTAAGTGTTTTTGTGGACCCATATTTTCTTTAAGTGTTCACAAGAATGAAAAAGTACTAAAATGGATGGTTAAAGTAAACATAATTTTATCCATATTATTTCATACCATTTAGGTGAAGATTTTAAAGTTTTACATCTAAGAAAATTGCATTAGAGAGAAAAATATCTTACATGTAATACTAAAAAGCTGTTACATATGTTCCTTCAAGGCAGCTTGCTTTGTCTCCTTGATTACTTTTACAGAAATGGACCTTTAAAATGGTATGCAAAATTTTGTCTACATGAGTGTATACACATTTTTGTTAGAAGGAAATTTATAACCTTTATCAGATTTTCAAGAGTTTTTAAATGCAAAAAAATACTGAGAAGGAAAAATGATTTAAAATTTTGAAATAAATTGATGTCCCTCAAACTGGGAAAAGTAACTTATATGTAAGACTGTTTCCCAGACTGGAAACATAAATCTCTAAGGAAATTATTAAGTAGAGCCATATCACGATGACAACAGTATTGTGGGTTTTGTAGTTTTTTACTAACCTTTTTTGAGAGTTGCCCTTTAATAAGATATTATGAATCAAAATAGGAATTCAGAAGAATCAGTGGCCTAATACCCCTCCTTATTTGGGGGCATGTGGAAAGTCACTTAACTTTACTGATTCTCAATTTCCTCACCTTTAACACTGATGTTATAATATCTTTTCTGCAAAATATTCCTTAGATCAGAGCTTCTTAACATCTTCTCAAATCAAAGAAGCAAAAAAGGGAGGGAGGGAGGGAAGGGAAAAAATAGAGACGTATTATTCTCTTTTTCTACTCAGTGAGGCATAATAGACTAATCACAGGTTGAAACTTTTTGAGTGCCTTTGATCTAATTCTAAGAGAGATACTTCAGGGAATACTAGATACTGTCTTAAAGTAATGCAACCAATTATGATAACTAGAAAACACACAATTCACATTGTCATATGAACTGAAAATATTCTTTTAGAAGACAGACTAGAGTTCTTTCCTGAAGTGAGTTAGTGGAGATCTATTTTTTTAAAGGAGATATATATATATATATATACACACATATATATATACAGAAAGAACCAAGTTCATAGCACTGGTAATATTCAATTGAAACTGATTGTTGTTTGTTATTCTAGATAAAGTAATTTATACTAATATTAGGCATATGTATGTGCCTATTACAAATCATATATATGATATATATATAATTTTTAACAGCTCAGAGAAACTAGTAGGCCCAACTCTTTTTCTATATTTTTAAAGTTAGACATTACCTTACAAGTAAAAAATACCACCTTATGCAAATTAATACATAGCTGTTAATGAGAATTTCAAGATAACTTTGAAAACAATGTAGAAAACACTGAAGTTTGATTTCTTAATACAGTTTTAATTATCTATTCTCTTCAACTGATAAATACTTGCAGTTTACCAAAGGACAATAACATAGAATAATTTTAATGAATACTAGTGTGACCTCCTAGATGCATAAAGTGGTTTTAGGTGATCGAAAAAATTGGCATAATTACCATAATTGTTTCTTACCAGTAATTTCTTCAGTTTACAGGAAGGGAGGGAGGGAGGGAGGGAGGGAGGGAAGGAAGGAAGGAAGGAAGGAAGGAAGGAAGGAAGGAAAGAAAGAAAGAAAGAAAGAAAGAAAGAAAGAAAGAAAGAAAGAAAGAAAGAAAGAAAGAAAGAAAGAAAGAAAGAAAGAAAGAAAGAGAAAGAAAGAAGGAAAGAAAGAGAAAGAAAGAATTAGCTATGCATATCTATAAACAGTGAATTCTCATAAGGTATTTGAAGTGGGTGTTGAAACAGGGTCCAACTAGAACCCTTGACTGGATTCATTAGGTCTATGTAGCAAATATGATAAATAGTATGAAATTATATAACTCTCAGTTACAACATTGAACAAGAGTTTAACCTAAGCATTCCAAATAGTCTCAACATTAGTATAAAGATGGTCTGTTCCTTAGTGTGTCTGTCTACATGTCTTTTCTGTGAATACCTATGTATTACTACAGACTCTACTGGTGTTCAGTTTTCCAAAGTCTTTATACACCCAAACACTCATTCTCTTTGCACTATCCAGGCCAACGTTATCTTCCAAAAAAGGACTTAATCATGCCAATTCCTCATTTAAAACACTACCTTCCAGTCACTTATTATAGTGATTCTCAACTATAGATGCACATTAAGAATCTCCAATTGAGCTTCTAAAAAACACCTTTAACTGAGCTTTTTCCTCAGAGATGATATTTTAAGCGACCCACTTTTCTTATTAATACAATCACATAGTAGAACCCTGAAATGGTGTGCAAGCATCAGTTCTTAAAACTTGCTTCTCTTTATCAACACTTTCATACATGCATCTTGTGTTCCAGCCATGTAAACCCATCTTTCGCCCTTTGATACCAGTCCCATTTATATCTCAGCCTTCAAGATGCAGCCAAACATCATTTCCGTAATATCTTCTCTCCATCTTTCAGGCAGGTATTTGCTTCCTCCTAAAGTTAACGAGGCATTCTGTGCACATTTGAATGACAGTAGTGTGGCGCTCTGCCGTTCTGACTCTCCTACAAGTCGGAGGACTACACTGAGGTGGGACAATAGCATTTCTTGACGGAGAGTTCAATGACACGTTATCTCCCTATTTTGGGTATTACCCTGGCTCTCTATCATTCTTTTGCTACAACACTGCATGTCTCTGCACACAGGACTTTATCACCTTCTCTTCCTATGGTCCCTGGTTCTATCTCTTCATTTCTTCATCATTTTTTCATTTTATACTTTTTCTTCCACCTTTGTGAGATCCCTTCTTGTGCTAATTATAACATAGGAGAATGTAAAAACATTTATATTTATTAGCAACAACACTTTATGCTCTGTATTCTAAATTTTAAAATTAAATGAATGGAATATTATTTTTTCTGTATAAGAAAAATTCTACAAATACAATTGTTTCTTATATTTAAGTAGCCCTAAATCATTCTGTACTATAACCCTCAATACACAAATTTTCCTCATTTTTATTTTATTCCACAAATATTTATTGAGTATCTGCTATTATTACAAGAAAATAGCTGATAAACATTATTCTATGTTATTGTTTCTCATAACTCAAGAAAGTCACAGTCTACTAGTAGGTATAAGTCTTAGTGCCTGATAAATAGTAGACACTCAAATGTTGAGTGTGTGAATGAACATACAGTGTGGATTTGACAGGTTCAAACCATTGTTAATGTATAACTTTACTAAGGCAAATGCAGCACAAAGTAAAATACTAACTTTAAAACAAATATCAAATAGCATCTTAATTTAGTCATATCAGAAACTCATTTGCATTAAATCTGCGTATATTTGTTGACAAAGCTTTCAATGTCTTCCCCCACACACACAAATTTCATCCCAATAAATGCATTTTCAAATTTTGATCATATGTAATAAAGGAAATCTACCAATATGGTAGTGGTACCTCTCAGAATGGATTATGGGACACAAGTAGATGAATGTAGGCAAGCCCCCAAAATGAAAAAAATAAAAACAATGCAATTAGCCTTTCACACACAAGTAATGGACCAAAGAGAACTGTTAGCGATGTGATCATTTTGTTATCTGATCTTGTTACTTTAAATTAAATCATTATCTTCATTGGCATAAGTCTTTTTTCATCAGCACAGATTTAAATTGCAACACCGTTGTTTAAAGATTTAAATAATTTTTAATTTCCTGATTTCACTCCCATGTGGGGAAACAGAGTATGCTGATAGAAGGGTTGGGGGGCTTTGTTTCCGTTATTGTTTTGCAGTCTCATAACAATGTTTGATATTTTTGATGTTGATCTTGGTTCTCAATGTAGATGTCTTAATATTTTGAGCTAATCTTTAAAAAAATTTTTTGAAAAACAACATGACATTACCAAATGGAAGATATTTTGTCTCTAAATCTTTTCCTCCACACATTCCTGATTACTAATGTCTCAGTTTTTATGAAGTCATTATAAACTTTATTTCGTAGGTCATATTCTTTCTGGTAGCTCTAAAATGAAATTAAACTGTAAGAAGACAAAAGGTATACATCAGAAAATACTTGAAGGTTACTCAAATAGATTTTGAGTTAATAAAATATTTCCTTTAAAAAGGTTGGAGAGGCCATTTGAATCTGAAGCAATTGTACCGCCAGTATCAGTTATTATTTGATATTTTTGATGTTTTCATTAAAAACATGTCATTTAAAATTAACCAGTGCTATTATCTTTCATTCATTTAACATTAAAATAACTTACCACTGCACAAATGTTAGACAAATATGATAGGCCAAATATGATGTCTTTGCCAAAACAATGCCTTGCATATAGTTACTACATGTCAACCTGTAACTTCTAAATCACCCACAGCTGCAGTGATGTAATTATGATGGGCACTGTGGAGAGACCTTGCCTAGGCCTGTGCCCCACTTTTCAGTTACTGAACTTGAGCCCGTCATTTAACCTCTCTAATTAAACTTGCCTTTGCTGAATTAGTTTGCTAACTAGAAAACAAGAAAGTATGCAGGTGTTCAGAAATGGTAGCTGCTATTATATTTTTTAAGCCGTAGGTCTAGCTATTATTTTTTCAAATTAATCTGGTATATTCTATAGTAAAATCAAGGAATCTAGAAAATGCAGTTGCTGTTTGTTTTCTCTATGTACATGTGAATATTTGATATATTTGAATTGAAATTAGAACTAGAAGTATTCAATTAATTTCTTCATAGTTTTGAGTTTGGGGCCTGTTTTACTGGAAACCTAAAGAGCCTATCACCCTTTTTTTAAAAAAAAGATTTTATTTATTTTATTTTTAGAGAGAGGAAGGGAGGAAGAAAGAGAGGGAGAGACACATCAATGTGTGGTTGCCTCCTGTGTGCCCCTTAGTGGGGACCTAGCCTGCAACCCAGACATGTGCCCCAATTGGGACTTGAACCAGCGACCTTTTGGTTTGCAAGTCTCTGCTCAGTCCACTGAGATACACCAGCTGGGACTTTTATTATAAATATATTAAGAATAATGGTACTGAATTTGACATTTTTAAGTATGTCTTTAAAATATAGACAGCTTGACTAGAACACAGACCCTCCAAAACTCAATGTTATATATTATGTGGTCAGATTAGTTTTACTATGGTAATAATTCCACAAAAGGGAACACTGGTTCTCAAAATAATGATGAGGTCATCAACCCAAAAAAGAATATTCTTATTCGTTTTATTTTTAAAGATTTTATTTCCTTTTAGAGAGAGGGGGTGGGAGAAAGAGAGGGAGAGAAACATCAACATACAAGAGAAACCTCGATCCACTGGGACCAGGGATCTGGCCCGCAACCCAGGCATGTGCTCACGCTGGAATTGAACCAGCGACCTTTCAGTCTGCCAGTTGACACCTATGCCATGAACCATGCCAGTCAGGGCAACACTCCTATTCTTAAGAAGATTATAATACAGAATATCCACAAGAGATCTTCATGGCTGCCTTGATTGGTACCTTGAATTCCTTTGGGGAGATGGCTATTAAATTTCCAAAGTTTTTGCTGTGAATACCTAAGCAACTTCTCTTATCTATACTATCCTTTGCACACCAGATTACACTATGGAATATGAATTTTTAAAATTACCTTTATAATCTCTAGGGGACTGTGTATAAATCACTCAACATTTACATTTTTTTCTTATTTAAGTTTGTGTCATTTTTGTATTCAAGATCTCAACAACCATTTCTCTCTCCACTTATAAAGTGAAATGGACGAGCAGACACCCAATGGAAGGATATAACTTTCTTTTTCCCAAAGTATGCCTTTTAAATAGCCATTAGATATGGGGAATTTCCACAGTCCTTAACTTTTACAGGAAATACATAATGAGATTTTCTAGCAAAAGTTTGCCAAGTCCTAAATTGCTTATCCCCACTAGACTAACTCACGTAATTATTTTAATGAGAATATTGCTCAGGATCTGTGGTTTAATAGTATTTTTCCTACTCAAGTTTTGGTGAAAAGGATAGTCTCTATCTCTACCTAGCATCTGCCATTTATTTAATGTACCATTATTCCACAGTCCTTTATCAAATCCAGAAATTGAACAAAAAGCAGCGAAATAAATAACTACTCACACAATATTATGGAACTGATCCAGCCTGGGTTGGTCTACATCCATAATCTGAATCCAGGAATGAATTGGCCCTAGATGATTGTATTCAGTCTGAATCACATCCATTTCTATATAAGCTCAAAAAGAAAAAAAGAAAGCCCTACAGATCATAAGTTACCTGGAGGTAATAGAACTTACACGTTCAGAGTTAAGCCTGAAGTAATGTTGCCATAAAAACATTAAAAATAAGAAGTCAATGCCCTGGCTGGTGTGGCTCAGTGAACTGAGCACCAGCCTTGGAACCAAAAGTCACTGGTTTGATTCCCAGTCAGGGCACTTGCCTGGGTTGCAGGCCAGGTCCCCTGTAGGGCACACGCAAGAGGCAACCACACACTGATGTTTCTCTCCCTCTCTTATTGCCTCCCTTCCCCTCTCTCTAAAAATAAATAAATAAATATATTTTTAAAAGAAGCCAAGAGTAGTTTAATAATTTGTCCCTTCTGCCATTGCAGAAGATTTAAGAATTTTAGAGGTGTTGGTGATAAGTTAAAAAGCAGGAGTTCATAGTAGCAGCAATTTGATGTGTACATTATCTGAATATTCTATAATCAAAGCAAAGAAAAATAGGAGGAGATAGACCTCTCCCTCTCCTTGGAGCTGACCACATTCCAAGGCAGAGCTCGGGCATTTGCCACATGCCTGGAGGCTGCGTCTAGGCTCGTCCACAGCCTTACGCAGCTGTGGAGTTTGGAAGACTGTTTCTGGAGCGCTGGACTTTTCCCAGAATGTCAACCTCATTTTCAATTTACTGGCTCTTGTTGCTTTATGTCATGCTGACCTTACTGTTAAACACAAGTTTGTTTGCTTTCTTTCCACTCATGGAGAAATGGCAAAAGCAGTACTTTAAAGCCAGTTGAAAGTTTTAACTGACAAGGCACTTTCAGGGAAAGGTGAATTGAATTAAGTAGCTAAGAAAGCATACCCTGTCCATTTCTTTAAAGAAAATCTATGGTGTTATTATTCCCGCAGTGTGACATCAGCATCATGGTCGGTATTTAGATAGATATAAGCAAAATATTCAAATGGCGAAGTTAATAGTTGTCAAGTCATACACTATAGCTTATTTTTCTAATCTTTCGATGTTGCTCTTAATACATAAAATCCTTACATATCCAATTTAGCAAATGAGTTATTGTAAATGAAACCCACTTAACTATGCTTCCTTCAGTGGATTATACATAAAACTTAATGTTTCTTTTATGATGTTTACTTACCTCTGAGTTTTTATTCTTATGAATATTTTATAGGAAGCAGTTGTTTTAAATTTTTTGCCACTGTAGATACCATTTACTATCCCCTTCCTTCAGAAAAGCTTATATATTAAAGTGTCTCTCCATCAAACTGTATTCCTAGTAAGAAATGGTTGTTTAGTTTTCTTAATGTTTTATTACTCAAAGACATATCAATTCAAGCTGTTGAGCAGCATAACAGTTCATTCTATCCTGGTTTGATGTATTTTATGCAGCCTTAAATTAGTAGATACAAAATTGGGGGGGGGAGGCACAGGGAGATAATGGCAGAATAATTAGTGGACATCTATCACAGCTTTCCTAAACTAGGTTCAGAGCCAGACAGCTGAAGTCATGACATTATATAAAAGTAAGTCTTATCTTCTGAGGGCTGCTAACTGAGGGCAGTTGTAACTTGTGAGAAGGACCAAAAACGTTAACAGGGTGTTAACATAAGCATTCTGCATTCTGGTCAGATCAGAGCAGCACTGCTTGTTCGCTATAGAGTAAAAATACCATCCAGGATTCATTTAAAATGGTAAACCCTAAATTTGAGATAACTAGGAGTGGAAAGAGATTTTTTTAAATGGCAGTCTTTAAAAATTCATCACTTTAACCAGTACAGTATCTCCGTATGATCTGAGTATTTTGTGCACTTCAACTTTTCTGATATGAGCATGCTAACAAGAAAAATCAGAGCAAGAGTTTTTAAGAAGTGTTTCATTCAAATTTGGAAAAAACAGAAGAAAAATGTAAACGTTCTTTGTATTTTGAAAGAAGTAAATACGACTTACACAAGTGAAATAGAGAGCTCCTCTAAACAATAGCTTAAATATTTTCCCTTTATTATTGAGCAAGCAATCACTCAGCTGACATAAGACGTGATTATGGTGGTGACAAGGCGAAATGTGAGAGAAATTGTTGCCCACTATCCAAGCATAAAATGCAGCTGTGCTCAGAGACTTGCTTTTTTTAAAAACATTTTTTACTGTTGTTCTGTTGTTCTTTTTTGCTTCTTAGGAAAGTTGTTCATTTTCTTATTTAAGACTGAATGGATTTGGGGTGGGGAGGCATGTCTAAGATCTCTTAGATCTCTAAGTCTCTGTTTAGTTACCAATTAATTGAGTGTTTTAACAGAAAAAAAAAGAGGGACATTAAGAGAGATAAGAGAGAAAGAGACAGAAACTAAGAAAGAGAGAGGAAGGAGGGTTGGGGAAGAAGAGAAAGAGAGGAGAATGGGGGGGAGAGAGAAAAAAGAACAGGAAAAACGGGTGGGCTCTCAACTCTGAGACTACAAATCTCTGTTAACAGTTTACATCAACATAAAGTGCTCAACTCCCACTTACCAAAAGAAGAAAAAAAGGCCCTGAAACACAAAAACACAAAAATGTGGGTTTTTGCGAAGCTGGAAAGATTTACTTTAGGCATCATTTTATTCTTCGACAGCTAGTCCTGAGCGTTAAGGGTGTTTGTTGTGTACCAGTCATTCTGCTAGGCCGAAGAGATAACCAAGGAGGGCGTGAGTCACTGCCCCTTCTGAGTTCACGGCCAGCCGAGGACTAGAGATGAGTAAATACAGTTACAACATGGTCTGGTGAGCATTATGATGGAGAAAATACAGGGAGCTATTGGAGCAGCTAGCTTAAATTTAAGAGTCGACAAAGGCATCTTGGACAAGGGTCTAAGCGGTGATCTGAAACTGGTTTAAGAATTGGCTGACCATGCAGAGCCAGACGGGGCCAAAGGCGAGGAGAAAAGAGTATTCCAAATAGAGGTAACGGTATGTGCACAGACTTGATGGTGAGAGAGAGTGTGCAGTGGGGCTGATGATAAGGCCGACGAAGAGAACAAGGTCCAGATCATCAGTGGTCTTACACACCGTGTTAAATTGTGTAGTGTTAATTCTGCTGTAAGCAGGACAGCGGTATAATTCAGATTGGTGAATAAGAAAATTTTCTCACCGCAATATGGAGAATGGAGTTTGAGATGGCTAAATCTGCAGGGGAGGCAAAGAGAACTTCTTTGAGGAAGTTGCATATTTTGATGAAAATGATGGTAGTAAACAGTGACAAGTTAGAGATGATCAAAACCTCCTTTCTAACTTTCCAGAAGTTTTAAAAACATAATTTAGAAGCACTGACAGAACTTATGAACATAGGTGAAACATACCATGTAAATTAGCAAACACAAGGTCCGATATCTAACTTGAAACTCAGATTTTATTTTATCAATAAAGACCATAAAAACTAAGAAATTTAGTTTATTGGTTCTGTTGAACCTCATGGCCCTGTGCTGTTCACAAAGTGAGGACTAGTACGGCTCAAGATTCAGCAAATGGGAAAGAAAGGAAAACTGAGTTAAACTAAAAAATAAACACCTCTTTTGTATATAAACTTCAGATGTTGTTATCCAGTATAATTACAAAATGATACACACACAAAGTGCTCAATTCTCTGGAAGGGGTTTTGGCTTCATGAATTCTTCACAGAGTGTGGGGAGTCTGGTGGTTGACAGAATGGGGAGCAACTTGGTTGCTAAGAGTATAGCCATCTCTATTAGTTTTAAAGAGCTTTATTTTTGATTACCTCATTCATTTTTCATCAAGGGCTGTTCTTCCTCTTTACTTGCATTAACTAATGGCAGCTAGGAAGAAGAAAAGCTGATTGATTAGCTGCGGGCAGCAGCGGTGAGAAGGTTTCTTTCTTTCTGGGTCTCACCAGTCCCTTGCCCCGCCTCCTCGTAGAACCCACTGCTCTCACCTCCCCCTAAGTCGAGGGCCCATAGACTTACCTGTTCTCTCTTCCTCAGTACTGTGGGGTGCAGTAACTTCTCTACTTTATACTTTCCATTCCTTGCTGGCTCAGCACATCGTTCTTAGGCCCAGCTGCTCTCCCCACCTGGCCTCAGCACTTCACTCCCTGCTCAGTCCTCACCCAGCCGGCACCGTGCTGATCCAGGCTCTTCTGAGATACTTGCATATTTTACAGCCATGCGCAAAAGCCACAACTGTCTTCGACTTCCTTACCTGTCTGGATGTTCTGTCGCCCATCCCATCTCCTCAGAACTGGGACACTGTCATCTGACCTCCTTACCCCACCTCTTCCTTCTTCTGAATCACAGGAGCCTCTCACTTTCTCTTCCTGGCCCTCTGAGGCTTCCCTTGAATCTGACACTGAGTTCTCTTCCCCTGTTCTCAGAGGGCAAGACAGTGTTTGAATACACACTGGAAATTCATCCGAGGCTTTTGCCAAGGAAGTGAGACTCTCCCTCCATCTCCATGTGACTGGCACTAGCTTCGGGCGATGGTTGGGTGCCAGATGCAAAGCTGTCAAAATTAGATGATAGCGGGCATCTAACAACATTATCATGTACTTATTTTTGATCTAATCTCTGTTTTTAACATAAAGGTGGGTTTTGGAAGACTTATTTTGTGATTCACACGGGAAAACTACGTCAGTCTGCTCTACTTGACAAGTGTCTTACGTTAAATTGGCTTATGGTTTGAAGTGAATCATCTTCAAATAATATATTTTCTTAAATATTTTACCACTAATTCTTATTAATTTTATTACTGTTCTGTGTGATAAAAATAATAACTCATTTCTATTTATCTCTTTATGAATGAATTAGAGTGCCCGAAACCTCAATACAATTACGTGCAGTTGTGTACGAGGAACTTAGGAAGCATCAGCACATTCCTGCTTTCCAGTCACTTTGAAGTTATAACCAACATCTCAGGTTGTGCAATATTGTACCTGGCATAAGGTAGAACAGCGAAAGGATGGCTTGGCATCGTGTAGACAGTAGCCTTGACAATGCATACATTTTAATGAAGCAAGAAGTGATTCCCAGACAATTAAATTCAACTAATTGTTCATGAAGAGAATACACTCAATCGGTATCTAGTAAGTTACAATAAAGCACTGTTTTACTTAGTCATGCTGGTGAAGTAAAAAGGTTGATATTTTTATACAAATAAATTATCCTATAAAAAAGTAATGCACTTGACATTGAAATGAAAGAGAATGTAATCTAATTTGAGAGCGATGGGTTTCAGACTATTGTTCATTGGTCTCATTACTAGGGATATAATTTTTATATATTTTATATATTTTCCAATATAATACTGAAAATATGCTAATGTGCTCCTTTAGTAAATAAATAAGTGCCTAGAATGTATAAGAAACCTCATGAAAGAATGTATATGGAACCTACTTAAGGCCTTAAATGCTGGGACTTTGGAGACACAAAGATAAAAGCATAGAATGGATTTCTTGCTTTAAAGTTCCAGGTGATAAAGATGTCAGATATTGTTTGAAACTTAAACACACATTTTGCTTATTCAATCAGCTACATTTGGAGTAGAATGGAGAAACCAGACAGTTTTATTGGATTATTTGACCATGAAAATTTCCCTATAACATTTGAAAAACTATTTCATTTAGTCTTCAATGCTGTTTTCAGTTTTTCAGTTAAATATGTGCTAATATTCAGAGTTGCGAACTTAAGTGATATTAAGAAATTTATGTTTGTCTCTAAAACTATATGCTATGTTTCTTGTAAATATCTGATTTCAATAGTTTGTGGAGTTTTTCTAATTTACATTTAAGTTAACTAATGGGTAAAAGAAAATGTAGTAAATGGCCCCAGGTATAAATGCACGTAAGACTCTTTCCTGGTGTCAGGGTCACTGTAACAAGCTAAAAAGTGAATGTATCATGCCCTGGCTGGGTAGCTCAGTTGGTTAGAGTGTCCTAGTAATGCCAAGATTGTGGGTTCAGTATCCAGTCAGGGCACATACTACAAGAAAGCAACCAAAGAATGCATAAATAAGTGGAAGAACAAATCAATGTTTCTCTCTCTCTCTCTCTCTCCCCCCCTCCCTCCCTTCCTCTCTCTCCAAAATCAATCAATAAAAAAAATTTAAACAACATTATAAAGAGTGTATCATTCTACTTACTTTTTAAAAGCAACATTGTATTTTAATGATAGGATGTTACATTTACCTGATCAGATGAGGTCAAATTTCATCTTATGAAAGATATAAATCGAGTGAATAGAATACTTTGACTTGATAAAATGCAGAGATCTGTGATCATTTACTTTGAGCAGTTTGGAATTCCTAAACTTTAAACAACTGAAGCATTCTACAAAAAAGCAAGTTTTCATGTCTGAATTAAGGGAGCTGCCCGTAGGTACGCTGTCATATAAGAGAAGCAGTACAGCCCAGTGTCGAAGAGCACACACTCGGGAGCCTGCCCACGGGCTGCACCATTTGCTAACTTCACCTCTCTGATTCAGTCTCCAGGTGTGTAAAATGGGCATAACAACAGTACCTCTCTCCAGGTTTGTTAAGAGGATTAAATGATTTAGTGTAAGAACTTTGCCTGGCATAGTACACTCTGTCTAGGTGTTTTGTCTAACTTGAATGGCTTTTTCTTTCATAGATAGATGGTTAAGGATCCAGAGGATATCTAGATTTTTATCTTACATAAACTCATAAGCAATAGTAATTTTTAATATTTTACATCATGTGAAACTCAGTAGCATGGTACTCATCAAACTAAATTTTGTTCAGCAGATGAGATTAAGGATGGACTGTTACAAGTGGGAAATAATCACATATAAATCAATAAAACTACCAGCTTAGGCACAATTCTTCAGTGAAACAGTTTCCGTTTGAGGCGGATTGGACTAACCGAATCTGTATCCATCCCTCTCCTTCTCCCTCTCCCCAGCAAATGATGTTTCATTGAAAAGAAGTATGTAGGAAAAAAAGAATAATTTTTAAGTTTTTACAACACTTCACAAAACAATAATATTGGGGAATTTATTTGTAAAAGACACATTTAAATTATAAATCTAAAATTTTATCCTGTTGGCATTAAAGGACCTCAATATTGTTTACATCTCAAAAAAATTGCTATGAGACCAAAAAAAATAATGTTCTTATTTTGAGAAATAATATTTGCGTAGTCCTTGTACTGATACATGACAAATAGCCTGGAAATGTTAAGTATTCCTTTTTCTTTTTTCAAAACAAAACTTAGATCAGTGAATAAAATATGTTTCAAGGAGAATAAAAAATATCCAACATTAACCATTTTAACCATTGCACATGGTAATGTATGTAGCATATTTCTTGATTTGCCAAGTGTATTTTAAGTTTCTCTATGACAGATGCCAACTATAATGTATATTCATTGATTTTTCACATTTTAAGATCTCTAAAACCAGGATGCATCTTATAATTCATGTTACATGACAATGCCGTCAGCAAAATGGAAGTCATACCCAGTTGTATGAAAACCTTCCCTTAACGCCTCCTAGTAGGCTCAAGGAACATCCCTAACATCAGTGAATATGGTTTGTCTATATATATTCATTCTTCATTCATAAAATTTCACTACTTCGAGTTCTTTTAATCTGTGTTAATATCAATTCTTGTTACAGACCAGGAATCAATATGCATTTGGGGGGTATTACAGTTTTTGTTTTAGTTGTCAGTTATTTGAGTAGCTACTATGCACTAGGCTTTGTACTGGGAGTTCTATGTGTATTATCTTTAGCACTTACAATCAATCATCTTTCAATTGCAATACTGAGTTCCATTTTACAGAAGGAGAAACAGAGATTCAGAGGAATTCGCTAAAGTTGTAAAAACAATTTCATGCACTATTGCTCTCTCAAAAGAAAGGGAGTTTCCCTCACATTTTTCCAAATTAAATTATTTTTCTTGGCATACATGCTAAATCTTTTGTAACAGTTTTTATTTAAAATGTTTTTTTTTAACTTAAAATAATCAATATTACTAAATGGGCTGCCTGTTTAAGTCTCATCAAAATGAATCAGCTTTAGAATTCTTAATAAAACTATAAAAAGATTCTAGGGGAAAAAGTCAATTTTCTGGGGAAACCAAAATAGAAATAGCTCCTAGTTCCCAACACCGCAGCCTGTGCTGGAATGTTAGATAAAGTATATGATGAATGTTTCACTCGTGAAAGTCAAAGTTTCTCTGGTTTGACTCGTAGCTTCAGGGTAGTTCCAAATGGCTTGGCAAGAAGGGTTTCTTTTCTTTTTTTAAATACTTTTGATTTTTATTGTTGTTCAAGTAGTTTTCTACTTTTCCCCCCAAGAAGTGTTTCTTTCTTTCTTTTTTTTTTTTTTACTTTATTGTTGTTCAATTACAGTTGTCTGCATTTTCCTCCCACCACTCCCTCCACCCCAGCCAACCGAAGTGCTTCTTAATGGGTAGAAATTTGCGGATAAATTCACATTCTCGATATTTCCATTATTATATTTACTAAATAGTTCTGCTAAAATTGATACGTGAATGCCTGTCCTACATCAAGGCTTTCATTCTCTATGTTTTAATCCTTATGTACCAGAAAGTTAAGAGAAACAACCATGTTATATTTATTTGAAGCTAAGACAGATATAGGTACCAAATATTTCTGTTAAAATACACTTAAAGTTGTGCCACGTGCTGGACGAGGAAAAAATGCAGTACATATCAGATATTGACAGAATCCATACTTAAACTTTGAAATTAATTTTCCCATGATTTATTAGAACAGTTTTAGAAGAACTGCACAATAAAAATGGTTCCCTGAAATAAGATTTAAATGTGACCAATCTGGATGATTCAGAACAGAGGAAATGTTTTTACTTGTTAGATTTATTTCGATCTTCACACATTTTACACATTCCCTAATGACTGCAGTGCCTCAAAGATATTTAGCATTCTTACTAAACCATTACGACGTCATGAAAAATTCATCAAAAAAAGAATAATGTTAAGAACTTCGATCAATGTCAAAAAATGGTTCACAGGTGGCAAACACAAGGCCCGCAGGCCGAACCCGGCCCTCCACCTTGTCTCATCCGGCTGGCACCTTCTTTCTGCCTAGGGGCAGCGCTGAGCTCTTGCTTAACTGTCAAGGAGTAGCCACATTTACACAGTCCTAAAATTGCTTTTGTCCCTTTGAAGGCAACCGTGAGGCTGATGTGGCCCCTGGTGAAAATCAGTTTGACACCCCTGGGTTAGATCTTCAAGAAAATATCTGTGATTTACAAACAAACCATTTTTTATAAAGTTATTAAAGTTCGTAAGTGACATGTCACTAATTAAGAAACATCATGTAAATTACCATAGAACTTGAGAAAATGTAGAATCAGGTGAAAATTTGTAATTTATGCAATAATATATCAAACTGAGGGAAAACTAGTATGTAATATCTATATTAATTTAGCCAACAAGTGTTTACATTTAGCTTGGACAAATTTCCAAATGTTGGTGGACGTGTTTGTTGTGTTGATTTATTAAAAGATAGTTCTCATGAAGACTATCTAACACATATAAAACAGTGATGTGGTTGGTAAAAGGTTAAGGCATATAGGCAAGGGTGAGTCAGCTAGTGAGCTAGACCCCCCGCACCTGTGAGTCACCCCGAGCTCACCTAAGCACCAGTTTCAAGTTGTTCTTCCTAGCGCTCAAGTACATGCAATCAACAAACAGCAGCTCTCCCCTCGGTTTTAAAAAATAGATCTGTCACGTCCCTGAAATATAATGCTTTGTGATCATAGTAAACTGTCTTCCACGCTCTGAACTTCAGTGTCTTTGCCTATCAAGCAGAGAATATTTTTAAGAAGAGCTTTGCATTTAAACGCGATAGTGCCTATAGAATTCCTTTGCACACTATATAAAACACTATGCAAACATAATTTTTCTAAGTAACAAATTCCTAAGTAATTTAGCAATGCTAAATATGCTTAACAGTTAGAACATATAGTCTACAACGTAGGTAGGTAACATTAATAAATTAATCTTATCCAAATAAATGTATGATTTTTAATAACCAAAGATGCTAAACTTATTGATGCAGCTATCTATTTGTTTAAAAGCCCTAAAACACTTTCTTTTCCCTACCCGCTCCCCCCCAAAAAAAAATTAGAATGCTGATCTGGCAAAGAAGCCATGGCACTGAGAGAAGGCAGTTTGTATGGACGCCCACTGGGAGGATGGGATCCCAGGTCCTTGGCGGCGCTTCGGCCTGCTCACCCGGGTCCAGCCTGAGCGGTCACTGCCCGTGGGCCTGTGCGCTGCGCGCTGCACCGGGAGATGGCTGCAGAGCTGCTGCTTACAAAACGTGATGTCGAAATGGCTGTTTGCCCATCCGCATGAGTTTTTAGTTTCCTCCTTCCAAATAGAGAATCATATTCGTGACTATTAAAAGACCTTCATTTTTAAGGAAATTTTATGCCAATAAAACATTTTATATTTAAAGTTTATATATATGCTTTACAACAAAAATCTTCTCTAGGGGCAACTCAGTTAATAGAGTATTATTTTCCAAACAATAAACACAAGGAGGGGCAAAAGTCAGTTTACAATTATTTACATGAAAAGTAATAGAATAAGCGGTAAATAATACCACAAGACTCAGCTCTGCGTTTCACCCTGTGTGTATCTGCTGTGAGGAAAAGGGCAGAAGTAGAGGCGATCGGAGGACAGGAAGAGGTAATTGTTCGTTCCGAAATTATCTGATTTGGCTATCAAAACGGGGCTGAATTCACCAGATTCTTATCTGGTGGTTTATCTCACTTGTAATGTGGAGCTACAAAATATATTTTTTCAAGAACTGAGAAAATGCTGAACTTACATTCAGAAGCTATTCATACCTCACATTTTCATATTTTCAAAACCTTTTTGCATAGAATTAAATTACATATATCTTGTGGAGCTATATTTTTTTAACTTATTGCTGTCCCAAGTTATCTCTACTTAAAAAGAGCTTACGCTGAAATCAATCTGGTGTAGAAAATGTTTATTCTTCATTGTACGTGAATGCATGAGCCTGAGATTACGAACACAGCAATCCAGAGGAATGTAAACGTCTCTTTGACGAGAGCACAGAAGCTGTGAAGGCAGGCTAAAATCCAGGGGAGCTCGGAAATTTGACTGAAAAAGCTTGGGTTCTGAGCTGTACTCTGAGACTTCTTAGTGAACTGGTGTAAATTGCCTACCCTTTCTGAAACTCATTTTCCTCTGAAAAATCAGGGCACAAGACATCCATCTAAAAAATGTGGGAAACTGTAGTCTATTCATTTCATTTTAGACTCCTTAAATGTGCCTTTTCTTTATGTCGAAATCTGGACAGCAGAGGTTCAATCTAACTTTAACAGATTTGTATTTAATTTATGCTATAAATGCTTGTCTTTGTTTAAACTCATGCAATTTGAACCTAAGTATTTATAATTTCTGGAAAAAAGCAAGAAACATTTAGCCTCTTTCTAATTTCTTACATATCTATTAATAATTTGAAGTAACTTGTAGTACTTACAAAATTTCCCAAATGCTTTAGCTGGTTTCACCCATTCAATTATAAAATTGGTTAGCCATAGTATACAACACTAAAGAATCTTAAAATATTTATACTTTGATTTGTGATATTTTCAAACCTAATCTATTTTTCCTGCATTAAACCTACTTTTTCTGTACCCTATTTTCAGTAAATTTTAACTATCTCGTAAAGAGCAATTTTTGTTTGATATGCAAAAACGATTTTTCTTTGTCTTTCCATCTCCGCTCTACTCATTCCCTTTAATACCACCTTTGGTTCAGAAGAACAAATCATGTTTTTCATTAGACTTTCTTAAAATTGAATTGTTGACTTTCATTTTAATTCTTCCAAGCTACATTCAGACAGTGCCATTGTCTTGTTTGTTTTGTCCGACCCCGCCCCCTGCTCCCGCCACACCACCCATCCCCCCAACCTTTGTGTTAAAGGCTTTTCAAAAAAATACACTTCCAGGGTAACACTTGGGATATAAGGTTTTAACCCTGTGGTGACAAAGACAATGCCATGGTTTTGACTGCTCAAAAGAATAAGCAAATAACTTTAAACTATTCCCCAAGGATAAGCTGCTTTAAACAAAAATATGAAAGTTCATTCTATTGATTAAACCAAAATTAATTGTGAAATTATTTCAACTGAAGATTTTTACAGTGTGCGTGGTAAATGTAAAAATGAATTATTTCAAAGTTAACTTCAAAATATGCATTTCAAATAATTGTGTCCTCTGTATTAGTTTGAAAGTCATTTATGCTGTAATTTATTCTTTGAATTACTAAGCTTTATATATGGCATTTTTGAACTACAGAGAAGAACCTGTACCTTTGGAGGATGTATAAATTAATTCATCTTGTAATAAACAGCAATTTATCATTTAAAACATTTCTGTCAAAATGCATTGTTACTGCGATATATTTTATTCATTTCTGCATATCAAAGTCATTATTTTCACCACATTTCAAACTCCACAATCTAGTATCTAAATTGGTTTCTCTTACTCAGTTACGTGTTGTAGTTGCAATATCTTATTGCTTATAAATATTATACGTTTATTCTTTTGTCTGTTTGAGTTTTTTCTGTATACTGTTTAAGCTGTTTTAAAATAAAAATATGCAGTATGGAATTTTCTCAGAAAACTAAAAATGGAACTGCCTTTTGACCCAGCAATTGCCCTGCTGGGATTATATCCCAAGAACCCTGAAACACCATTCCAAAAGAACCTATGCACCCCAATGTTCATAGCAGCACAATTTACAATAGCCAAGTGTTGGAAGCAACCTAGGTGCCCATCAGTAAATGAATGGATCAAAAA